>JANBPK010001717.1:0-14428 GCA_027579435.1 Candolleomyces eurysporus
TAGCCGGCGAAACCACCATTCGAAGAGCCAACCAGAGGCTGGGGTGCAATTGGCTGCAAGGGCTGCTGGGCAGGCGGGGATCCCCCGAAACGAACTGAAGGCTGGTGCACCGGTGGTGGCTCCGAATGCAGCAGTGAATGGCGATATCAGTGATGGGGCAGAGGTTGCTTTGGTGGCTTGCGGAGGTGAGGGAGATGCGAATAGGCCAGCGAGGTCGTTGCCTGGGGCAGTAGTTTGAGATGTAGACTGGGTAGGTTCGCTATCATCGAAATCTATCAGGGATTGAGGTTGAGCGTTCGATGAGCTCGATAGTTCCTTGGGTACGGCCGTAACGGAGTAATCGCCTTTCTGGTAGGCTTCATATCGGGTCATGACGTTGTTAATCTGATCATTAATTTGGAGGAACGTGTCTAGAGGCGGGAGGTCAGGATGATTGTGCGAATTCGAGGGAGATAAACGCACCGAGAGATTCAGGGTCATCAGTTTGTGCATCTGAAATCCATTTCTGAATCTTTGGACGTGCAGCCTTGAGAATTGATGACACTTGCTGCTCGAGGAGTTAGATCTACCAGGCAGACGGCAATGAACTAGAAAATGCGCACATCGTAGGCATCTCCTGTCACAAACTTCTCTCCGCGGGTGGTATCCACATTGTCCAGCATTTCGTTTAGGAGAATAACCTTCTGCTCGAGCTTGTTGAGCTCAGTAAGGGCTTGGGCGCGATAATCTGGCTTAGCATCGGGGTTGGCGCCCGCAAGCGACTTCATAAGCTCTTGGGCGGCGGCCAAGTCTCTTGGAGTGCCACGACGGATGAGTTCCTGGAGTTTTGCCGACTGGGCTGCACGATCTTCCTCCTCCAGCTCTTCAGCGGTCTTCAAATTCTAGGGGGAAATCTTAGTAAAGCCATTGACGTGTTCCGCAGTTGGTGGTAGACGTACAGCGGTAGCGGCGGCACCTGGCTGGGAGCGATTGAACTCCCTGAATCGGTAGCCCTTGAAGGTCAGGAGACGGTGCATGTCTCTGATATTGCCCAGGTCCTCCTTCCATCTGGATTCGGCGCAGATGCCCTCCTTCCAGCCGTGGATCAGCTCTAGTATTCTGGACATGACGGGACCAGGGAACGGTGGAGGTCGCTCGGGGAAGCGCCGAACGAGTTCGTTGAGGAATTCCTTGGTGGATATTTGCAAATGGAAGGGATATCCGCAGGACTGGACGAGGGTATCTAGGAGCGCTAGGGCTAGGATGGCGACGTGGGGGTTGCGGTGGTTGGCCAGGCGCGCGATGGACATCGCAGCCTCTCTCGGACTGTCAGAATTTGAGGTAAGACTGGGCCATGGAATATCAAGAGCTGGCAATGGGACGTACTTGTTGGCCTTTTTGGAATTGATGTATTCTGCAACCTCGAGATGAAGGGCGTAGTTGGGCTCTAGCAGAGAGGGGTCGCAGGCCCTGGTCACCAGGACCTCGATGGGCGACGCCCTGGTCCAGGTTGTGCCCGTTGGACTCTGAAGCATCATAAATACGGTGACCGAGCGGATGAGGAGAGAATCAGAGCTATCGCTGCACAGCATTCCCATCACCACTCGTGGGAATTCCGTCATGTCATTTCTCTTTCCGCGAATGTACAGGAGTCAAGTATCTACGTTCAGCTCAGCCAGGTCGTCCATTTGTTGGACTTGCCCTGCACAACATCTGCAATTTGCCTTGCAACAATTCTCCCCGCCTGCTCGCTTGGGTGAAGCTCGTCGTACCTGCATCCATCACTCGTCAGGAAGCTCTCAAACGGTGGCAAAGAAGACGTTCACGAACCACAAGTAGCTGTCCCGGTCGCTCCCCTGGACCATCGTGCAGACGCTCGGCGTGCTGGCGTTGAGCTCGTAGATACAGCTGTCGACCACCCCAGTCGTATTCAAAGGCGCCGTTCCATTCAAGTATGTCTTCGGGTTGGCGTACATATCAGTAAACAGCGCATGCGAGTCAAACAGGGCTATACGCCATGGATCAAAGGGGTGTGTGAGCTGGCTTGCCAGTGCGTTTATCATTCATTTACTGCAGGACAGACGACTGACCAATGTGTGCCCCACGCAGGGTAGGGGCCAACGCTTGGAGCTTGAGCTTGGTCAACTGGTTCCCGGATAGCACGAGCTCGCGCATGAACACGCTCCATTCGGTGCTGTTCCGCTCTGCAGTCCAGTACCTCGTATAATACGACACCGGAGCGTACAATGGTATCGTCTCCAGCGGGATCATCTAATATCGCAGTTAGCCTCGCGAACCTAAAGCAAAGAAAATTCAAGACCAGCAAAGGGAACTCACGTTCTGGAATATAAAGTTCCTAACGCCTCTCTGATAAAGGACCTTGACCCAGTTCACCATGCAGTCCGTAACTTCGACGAGGGAGGCTTTGGTACCGGGGTTGCCCGTGAGCAAAGCGTTGGTACCAAGGTCGTTCGTCCCAATCCAGAGCGTGTAGACCGTCTCCTGTGGCGCGACCTTCACTGTCCCATTGGCTTTTTCTTCAAAGTACAGTGGAAGTTGGCCTTCGAAAAGCGGAGGGAAGGGGCGGTAGGTAAGGTTGTTTGAGCAAGTCGCCCCGGCTTTGGCGTAGGGGAAGAGCTTGACGCCTGAGTACCCCGCTGCGTAGACAGGCCAGGGTGTGCCCCCGTTGGACGACCAGTCGACGCTCGTGAAGCTGTCTCCGAAGGTAACCAGGTTCTTGATCTGTTTGGGGCGAATCCCTATGCCAAGGGCTTCAGAAGCACAAGCTAGAAGCACGCCTGCGAGGACGCAGGACTGGACCACGGAGTTGGTTTGGGAGCAGCGCATGTTGAGTGTTGAGAGTTGGATGGTGTCGATCGACTTTTTCTCGACCCCCTTTTCTCGACCCCCTTCCTTGTTTCTTTGTCATACGTTCCTTGTACTTTACCCCACGACACGGAACTATTGATTTGACCAGGATCTCACAGGTTGTGCCTCACAGCCATGCGTTCTCCTGTTCGTTTCGCCAGAAGGAAAGTGTGATTCTGATTCTGTCGCATAACGGGACCAAGTCGATCACGAGCGGTGTACCCGCCTGCCCCGCTGTGCATGCGCCTTTCCGAGATTTAACCGAATTTATTCACTCATATACGGTAGGTATCCTCATCCTCCCTCCCTACAGCCGTCCGTTCAGTCTTCCCTAGAAACACATTCGACGCGGTGACACTGATTCTTGAATTCTCAAGTCAGAAGATTCGGCCAGGCTTCGATGGATTGGCGGCGCGTCCGGTGATAGACGTCCTTGGATGTCCGCTCCGCTGTTTCTTTGGAATAATACTAGTACTGACTGGGTGTCTATTTTCAGATCTTTTTCTCGAACCAAAATTCGAAGTGAATCAATCCTGATACTTTGATGACCGAAGGGTTACCCGACATCTCCATCGGCATTGGACAAGAGCCAGGATCCAGCATCCTTCCAGCCCGACCATCCGCCCATTCGTACGCATCCAGGGTGGTGCATCATTGCGATTGGTAATTACAAGGGACCTTATTGCTCAATGGACAAATGCTCGCTCGTGGAACCCATAGCCGTATGCACAATGTGTCGGATCCATTTCGTAAAACGGGCTAGTGTTCGTTAGTACATGCGCTCCGAGACCATTTGCATCGCGAGAGGATCTGCATGCGTTCTTTCCGTCGGCCCCTTCGTACGTCCGTCCCCGCGATTGCTTGCTTCTTGGACTCTCGGTCATTTGGATCACCCCCAGCGGGTCTTGGTCTTGCTAGTAAGGAGGTGTGTTCCGCTTTACACCGACCGGTGCGTGGGGAATCAATTACTCTACTTGTATACGAGTCTGAACCTTTTACACCCTTGTTACTGCTTAGATGCCAAGAGTCACTTGAGCTCGAGCCTCTTGCAGGCAGCGACAATTCTCTTTCGGGAAGGAGGCCTCAGTACTCTGTGGCGGCGAGTCCGTTAAGCTAAGCTAAGCTTAATATTTGCATGGATATTCAATATTCAGGGTCTGGACCCTGGGTTCAGCCTCTGTGTGCCACATAGAGCTGCTGGCAGGACGTTCTGCCACAAACGTTTGTGCTCGTTCGTTCGATGTGCTGTCGCGTCGAGAGTGTGTGTGCTGGAACTTCTCAAGTCAAGCCAAGTCGGGTCTCTTCGGATAGTCGTCGTCGGTCGCCTCGGATAGCGACTTGTGACGTTTGCTTCGGAACGTCATTCGAACTTGCTCGACACAGCGCTGACAAGGACAAGAAAGGCTTGCTCGCTCGGAACGACTGCTATCGAGTAGAATTTATGAATGCATTCGTGGAAGTGGAGGAACGAAACAATCTTATTGGATTCGAGGAGGCAAGGTCGCTGCTGTCTATGAAAGGAAGGTAGGAAGAAAGGCGCAAAGGAAGGAAAGAAGGCGACTCTGACGACTTCGGTTCACTGGTGATCTGACTGCACTTCTACTGGCTGCCAACACCTGCTAACCGTTTCAAGTCGTCGACTCGGCTGGTAACGACAACGACGGCGACAGCGACTGCTAGAACCACTCGAGCAGACCTCTTCGAATTCTTGTTGGATAGCCGAGACCCCAGACCGAGCAAGCGCCCCACCCCACTCCACTCTGGAAGAAAAGCCGGCCAGAATTTCTGGATTCTTGGCGGATTCTCACTCTCGTCACTCCGAGGCCCGCTGGCTTCGTTTCACTCAAAGCCTTAACTGGGATATGCGCCCTGAACGGATGTGCACTGGTACTTTACTACTGGAAGGAAGGAAGGTAATCTCTTTTGACAACTTCTTTTTCGAAAGCCAAGAGTTTACTCACATACCTTAATTTTACTAGTAGCTAGGACTTACGGACTTGCTCAACTGAAATCTCTTGCAGTCTCGAAGGCTCAGCGCAGGATTGCGACGGACAGACAGATGCTCTTTGACGCCTGCTGGGTTGGCATTGTGCTTCGGAAACCCTTGGAGTTCTACCACTGGTAAGTAAGGTCTACCAGGTCGCTGGATTTTCCCAGAATTCTTCTTCCCCAAACGTGATTTAACGTTAACTCTCAATTCAAGGCACAGGGGGGGCGCTCAATCCGGCTCCATGGAAGACGATACGATCGAATACGTATTACTCCTCCTCCAGACTACTAGTAACTACACCCGATATATCGATCCTGTCGTGCGACTGGGATCGGGTGCTATGCATTTAGTACTAGTAGGTAAGGTAAGGTAGAGAAAGGAAGGTAGGTAAGTAATGCAGGTTGATCCTACAGCCTTACGATGATAACTCTTCTGATGATGTATTGGATGGAGTGATAGATATGCTTGGTTGTGCCACCCAACCGGGACCCCTCACATTTCTATTCGACGGATTCGATTTGATTCGATTCGACTGGGGCTGGGCGCAATCTGTGTTGCCGTTCCTAACTTCCTTTCCTCCGACCGGGATCTCAATTCGAGGATTTAAATAAGGCGATGGGGTAACGCTGTTGATGCTTTTCTGGATTGTCTGCTCTCACCCCATCCCGGCTGCTCGCTCGTAGCGATACCGGTGACTTCTCTTTGCCGTTAGGAGTCTCCACTGCCACTCCCACTGTCTCCCCCACCCCCGCGCTCCGTTAACGTCGGTGCTAGCCATTTATATACTCCAGCCCGGGCTCGTTCGCCAATCCACTATCTCATCGCTGGGCGACTAGTGCAATCACTAGCCAGGTACTTCGGCTGAAAGGCGTCCTACACCACGCAAGATCGACTATAGTCATCATGAATCTTTCGCCACTCCCGGAGGATTGGATGTCAAGTCGGACGCAAGAGGCAACTATGAAGACGGTGTCTCTACTCGTATCGGCCGTTTGTGTTCACCTTTCTTTGTCACCGCCAAATCCACCTGTACGGAAAGAAGAATGTTATTGCCATCAGCAGAAAGATTCGACGAGAGGTGGAAGTGGGAATAGAGGGAGTGGGATTAGCAGTGGGATTGTGAGCTCGTTGTTTGAGACGTTTATTCAGTATATCACGTTTTGCAGTAAGGTGAGTATCCCTCCTTCCTTCATGCGCGTATGTTTTAATTGACAATATTTCATTTTTTAATTTTGTGTTGTATATGATGTGATATGGTTGAAGGCGATGGTATGGTTAGGTGTAGCGACGGAGCTCTCGGTCTCAGTGCTATACTGCGTCCTACGGTCATGTCCACGGTTCTCTCCATCTTGGGCGAACCCTGCGGTACCGCCTCCTCCATGGACGTACCACTGTTCACCCGTACTCATTTTTGGCGCCTTCCTCACGTTTACAGGTGCACTCCTCCGGATATGGTATGTCGGCACCTACTTTCCATCCTTCCCTTAGTGCGCTGAGCTGAGGATAAAATGTTGATGCAGGTGCTTTAAAACCCTTGGCCCACTCTTCACCTTCGAAATAACGATCCGGCCAAAACACGAGCTCGTCACCAGGGGCCCCTACTCCTGGGTCCGCCACCCAAGCTACGCAGGGGTCTACATCACACTCATCGGCGGTACCCTCAGCGTCTTCGCTGCTCCAGGCACCTGGATGAGCAGCTATGCTGTATGGAACACCCTGCCCGGGGGCGTGTTTGCAGCATTTTGGTGTGTCAAGTGTATGTTTGCTTTTCGGGGGACGTGTTTGAGGTTGAGTGCGGAGGATAGGGTGTTGAGGGAGACGTTTGGGGAAGAGTGGGAAGAGTATAGGAGTAGGGTGCCGTGGAGGCTTGTTCCATGGGTGTTTTGAAATATTTCGAGGATTCGAGATGGACTTTTTATTTTACGAGGACGATGGATCGTGGTGATGATGATCCCTCTTGGTGCTAAAGTAATGTCGACGGACTAGTGAATAGAAATTGCAAGCAGGTAAACAAATGTTCAACATGTTAACGCGCGATCTTGTTAATGTAGATGTGTCTCTTTTTATTTTCGTGTATATGTATACGTGGATGGCAAAATAGATAGTGCCGACCCTGCGAGGATAACGAAAAAGGAGAACCACGTTCGCTTAGAAGCTTCGGGACCTCGCTCAAGCCTCAACTTGGACCGGTAGTTACAGAGGTACAGGCAATGAAGGTGACACCATGGAGATATAGCTTTCGAGCCTTAGAACTGCCTCTAAGAGTCCCAAGCGGCTTTGATCAGATCAGCGGCCCTCTCCGCAATGGCGTAGACAGGCGCCTGGGTATGCGCGGCGGGGATATAGGGCTAGAGGAGACTGTTAGTTAAGTTCTATTCCCTCGAAAATGAATCAAAAAAGAAAAAGAAAATTGAGAGATAAGTAGGAAGGCGAAGCAAATAGCAAATAGAGAGAAGATAGCAAAGGAGAGCAGGAGAGAGGAAGTGAACCCACCATGACACTCGCATCAACCACTCTCAACCCCACCACACCTTTCACCCTCAAATCCGGATCCACAACACCATATCCCGCATCCTTCGCCGACATTGCCAGAGTCCCGACCGGATGCTGAGAAGTCGATGTAACATTTCTGAGTATCGCCAAGATAGCTTCGTCGCCGTCTTCGCCCTCTTGAGTGATTATTTCCTCGGTAAACGGCCAAGCGTGTTCGAGGACATAACCTTTCCAAGCTGGAGCCGACAGAAATTTTTGGGTGCTCCGGATGGCGACGAGCATTGCACGAACGTCGAATGGAGAGGAGGAGAAGTTGGGGTCGATGAGAGGTGGGGTGAGCGGGTTGGAGGATGTGAGTGTAAGAGAGCCACCTATTAACCGGTGTGGTATTGAAAGTAATTAGGTCAGGGCTGTGGAAGGAAGGATCCAGGTTGGTGGAACGTACGAGATAGAGGATAAGGTAAAGCCATCCCTACGGTGACGAAATGGCCAACTAGACCGGAGAAACCTGCACTGTTCTGAAACACGTTTACAAGTTATCAGATAGTGGGTAGAATGCGGCAGAATTGGTGCATACTGTCATCGCCAACTCGATATGAGGGGACTGTCGACCAGGTGCCGGGTCGGGATAGACTTTCCACAGCGGAGAATCGTTGGGGATTCGGAGCCAAAAAACTTGGTTAATTCCTGGAGTTGTCATCGGACCCGTCTTATTCTGTAACCACTGCTCGAGAGCTTGAGCTTGAAGTTCTGGACTGTTGTTGAGCCTAGATGCATCAAAGAGTCGAGTTGAGATATCGACAAAATGTGGGATTGATGTCAGCAAAAATATGTACTACTAGGCCGGTCGGAGGAGTGCACTCACACATCGAAGGTCTCATTCGAGCTAACCCTCCAAGAAACAGATGCCAACGGGTGATCTGTGAGGTTCTTCCCAACGCTGGGTAGGCTCACCAGAGGCTTGATACCGAGCGCACTCAGTTCTGTGCTGTTTCCGATTCCTGAGTTGAGGAGGATGTGGCAAGAACCAATAGTTCCGGCTGAAAGTATCACTTCTTTCTTCGCCTTCAATTGCACTCGATTTGAGCCTGTGATGAAAGGCTGAGTACTTCCGAGGAGCGAGCTAGAAGTGAGAGCATCGTACCGTTAATGCTTACTGGAACGACTTCTATCGTCCTGAAAACTGGGCGTGCATTGCTAGATCTAACGCTTGGAAGGACGCGGATGACGTGGGTGTTAAGGACGACATGCAAGTTTCTTCTTTTTATGTATCGGTCGGATAGATAGGAGGATGAGGAACTGCTTCGTTGACCGTTACCAATGGTATACTGATTCCAACCTAAAGAGATCCAAACATGGGGAGGTTAGTAGTCGTTTTTCCTTGAGAAAACTATAACGGTCAAGGTATAAGTGAAAGAGGGTGGTATACTCACCAACTCCAAGGGGATTTCCACTATTCATATCCAGATTAAACTTGAACTCCTGTCCGAGCTGTTTAGTGGCTTCGATAGTTCGACCGTCCGTGGCGGTTTGGTTATAGGATGGAAGGGAGACCATCGTCATCCCGTCGCGACTGTGTACGGTCGGGTCGAACTGGCCGGTGGTGTTGTGGCCATCTGCCGGGGCAACCCAACGTTCATTCTACAAGAGAGGAAAAGGTGTTAAATGGGCCGGCGGACGAAAGGAGCTCATTCAACTCTTGGACTGACCTTGAAGAAATAAGGGAGAATACGTCTCCACGACCACCCAGGGTCTCCTGTCACTTCTGCCCATCTGTCGTAATCAGATGCAGATCCCCGAGTATAGAACATGAGATCTACGCTCTTAGTTTAAGAGCTGGCGGTCGTAACGACGTCGATATGGAGGTTTACTCACTGACAGAACTACTTNCCCCCCAGAACACGACCTCGAGGGTAGGGAAGCGTTCGTCCATTCAAACCAGGTTGTGGCACAGTGGTGTAGTTCCAGTCATATGGGCTGCCCATTAGACGTAATGCAAAGTAAGGTACTTCAATGTTGAGAACACCGCGGTCCCTGGAATGGTCTGTCAGTAAACGAGCGAGCTGTACGGGAGAAAGAACGTACAAGGGACCAGCCTCGATGAGCAGGACTTGGAATCGAGACACTTCAGAGAGGCGGTTGGCTAGGACTGCGCCAGCCGTTCCACCTCCAGCTACGATGAAGTCGAATTCGATGTCCGGGAGATCAGAGAGTTGTTGGTATAGCGCCGCATAGCATAAACGAGAGCCAGCAACGACGACAGCGACAGGGAGGAGAGACGGTAATTTGAAGTGCATGATGTGGGTTATTTTCCGCGCTTTTGCTGCCAGAATGCATCATTCTGTAGTCTTGTCTTTATGTTTCCGTCCCTTTCGCTGTTCGATGGGAAGCATGTTCGTCGCTTGTGTTGTATAAGACACCGTCGACGGACGCCGGGGAATCACTTGACCAGCGATGGCGCCCCTAGGGAAAACTCGACGCTTCGGAATGCCGTTGCGTTGGCTTCTTGTGAGATTGTTGCAGGAGGTTTCGTATTAATATTCCCAATGTGGAACTGATCAGGCACAGTGTCAATAAAGTGGCAACATTTCTGGGGGAGAAAATGGGAGAGGAACCTCTGCGTTCCCCGATGAAAGCGGGGCATGATGCTGCATAAGTAACGCCGTTTAATTTAAGATAAATCTGGAGATATCTGTATGAAATGTTGCATAAGCGTTCACACTATGAATTAATAAATATTTACCGAGCTCACCTCATGGCCCACACCACACTCATCGGCGGTACCCTCAGGATTTTGCTGACGTTACATGCAACACCCTACCTAGGGGTTTGCGGTCCGAGGGACGTTTGGGGTTGAGTGCAAAGGATAGGGCGTTAGGGGAGACTTTCGAGGAGGAGTGGGAGGAGTATATGAGTAATAGGGTAGAGGATTGGTACTGTTAACGCGCTAGTGGGTAGAAATTGCAAGTAGTCAAATCAAACACGCAATCTTGTTAAGTAAATCTGTGGATTTTATTGTCGTGTATATGTATACCTGACATAATAGATAGCGTCAAATGTCCAAGGTCAGGCCAGCGACCAAAGAGCCGAACCACGGAGTCCACCTCCAGGGATCGCTCGAGCTCCAGCTTAGATCGGTAATGAGGGGTGCAGACGGATAAACAATTGAAGCGTTGGACCATGGCAAAATTGTCTTCTGGTCATTAGAAGCACACAGCCTCTACGAGTCCCAAGCAGCCTTGATCAAGTCGCTAGCCCTCTCCGCGATCGCGTAGACGGGCGCTTGGGTATGCGCGGCGGGAATATAAGGCTAATAAAAGAGCGATGATCAATTTTCAGTAAATTGCCGTTTTTTCTCGTAGAGGAGGATAGAGGAGAAGAGGAGAGGAAAAGGAAAAAAAAAAACAAAGGGGGAAAAGAAACCCACCATAACGCTCGCATCAACCACTCTCAACCCAACGATACCCTTCACCCTCAAGTCCGGGTCTACAACTCCATATCCCGCGCCCTTCGCTGACATCGCCARAGTCCCAATCGGATGCCACGCAGWCCCCCGTGATGTTTCTGAGTACAGCCAGGACAGCTTCGTCGCCTTCTTCACCCTCTTGAGTGATTATATCCTCAGTGAACGGCCAGGCGTGGTCGAGGACGTAGCCTTCCCATGCGGGAGCTGAGAAAAACCTTTGAGCGGATCGGACGGCTTGGAGCATTGCGCCGGCGTCGAATGGGGAGGAGTAGAAGTTGGGGTTGATGAGCGGTGGAGCGAGCGGGTTGGAGGATGCGAGTGTCAGAGATCCACCTGGCAAGGGRAGAGATGAGTTGTGAAGAATCTATGAAGAGAGGGGGTACGNTACGGAGGAGAGGAGAGGGAANTAGCCATCCCGAGCGTGACGAAGCGGCCAACTAGACCGGAGAAACCTGCGCTGTTCTGTCCAGGTTCGTGATTAGTATGAGGGTCTCGAAAGAAAGCAAGTAGCAAAAAAAAAAMCGCAGGACAGATAAACAGTACTTACGGTCATCGCCAGCTCGATATGAGGCGACTGTTTACCAGACGCGGGGTCGGGATAGGTTTGCAACAGTGGGGAATCGTTCGGGATCCTGAGCCATATAACCTGGTTGATTCCTGGAGTCGTCAGCGGACCTGTCTTGTTCTGTTGCCACTGTTCGAGAGCTTGAGCTTGAAGTTCTGGACTGTTGTTGAAGCTAGATAATCGACCATACATTCGAGAGTCAGTCGAAATATCGATGAATGGAATGGATTAATGTCAGCGATTGGAATACACTCACACATCGAATGTCTCATTCGAGCTAACTCTCCACGTAACGGACGCCAGAGGGTGATCTGTGAGGTTCTTTCCGACGCTGGGAAGGTTGACGAGAGGCTTGATGCCAATCGCACTCAGTTCTGTGCTGTTTCCGATTCCCGAGTTGAGTAGGATGTGGCAGGAACCGATAGACCCGGCTGAGAGGATAACTTCTTTCTTCGCTTTCAGTTGTACTCGGTTTGAGCCTGTGATGAATGGGTTGATTGATATCTCGAGGAGTAGGCCGGTAGTGAGAGCAACGTACCGTTGGGGTTTACTGAAACGACTTCGATTGTCCTGAAAACAGGGCGCTGCGCACTGCCGCTGTTCGATGGAAGGACGCGGGTGACGTGGGTGTTGAGGACAACATGTAGATTTCCTCGTTTGATGTATTTGTCGGATAAGTAGGAGGACGAGGAGCTGCTTCGTTGACCGTTGCCGACGGTATATTGGTTCCAACCTAAAGGTACCGAAACAGAAAGCTATCAGTCGTCGTTCTCCCTGAAAAAAAAACAGCGAGACATCAATCGAAAGGTGTATGCTCACCAACTCCAAGTGGATATCCACTATTTAAATCCAGATTAAACTTGAAGTCTGGTCCGAGTTGTTTAGTGGCTTCGATAGTTCGACCGTCCGTGGCAGTTTGATTATAGGATGGAAGGGAAACCAGCGTATTCCCATCGCGACTGTGTACGGTCGGATCGAACTGGCCGGTGGTGTTGTGGCCGTCTGCTGGGGGAACCCATCGTTCATTCTACGAGAAGGAGGTGTTAAACGGGTCGGCGGATGAAGGAATTCCTTTGAAGCTTGGGCTGACCTTGAGGAAATAAGGGAGAAGACGTCTCCACGACCACCCAGAGTCTCCCGTAACTTTTGCCCATCTGTCGTAATCGGATGCAGACCCGCGAGAATAGAACATGAAATCTAATCACCCGGTCATAGAATAAGCCGTTGAACATAGCTGGTCATCGTGACTGCATTGAAATTTACTCACTGATAGAGCTACTTCCTCCCAGGACACGACCTCTGGCATAAGGAACCGTGCGTCCATTCAAACCAGGCTGTGGCACAGTGGTGTAGTTCCAGTCATATGGGCCGCCTGGGAGACGCGGTTGGAAGAAAGGAACTTCAATGTTGAGAATATCACGGTCCCTGACAATGGTCTGTCGGTAAAAAGAGCGAGTTGTAAGGGTGAAAGAACGTACAAGGGGCCAGCCTCTATGAGGAGGACCTGGAATCGAGACACTTCAGAAAGGCGGTTGGCTAGGACTGCGCCAGCCGTTCCGCCTCCAGCTATGATGAAGTCGAAGTCGATGTCGGCAGGAAGATCAGAGAGCTGTTGGTATAGCGCTGCATGGCATAAACGAGAGCCAGCGACGACTACAGCTACGGGGAGGAGAAACTTGAAGTACATGGTGTGGGCTATTGTTCGCGCTTTTTCCACAAAAACGACCCATTGTGTATTCTTGTCTTTATATTTCAGTCCTTTTCACTGGTCGATGGGAAGCGTGTTCGTCGCTTTTACTGGGTGAAATCGAAGGACGCTGGGGAATCACTTGATCAGCGACTGCGCCTCGAGGGAAAACTCGACACTTCGAAATGACGTTTCATTGACTTCTTGTGAGATTGTTGGAAAGGTTCTGTTTCAATGCTCCTAGTGTGGAACTGAACAGGCGAACAATGACAGTAAAATGGAGTCAATTTCCACTTTCCGGGAGAGAGTGGGAGAGCAACTTACTCGCTCCGACGAAGGCGGGGGATAATATGTACCAGGTGCGACATAGCAGTTTAATCTCCAAGATAACTTTGAGGCATCTGAATGAAATGTGTTTCATAAGCATTTGCGTTATGAAATAGTGGGCTCACCTCATACCTCATGGTCGGTTTGCAAGTCTTGGTGATCAATGAGCGCATTTGCCGACATTCGCCGGGCTGAATCACGAGAAGGAACCGGGTAATACAATTTTATAGGCGCTGTTGAGCGCCTACGCGTCGGCCAGTGAAAATTCTTCCGTTTGAGAGGACAAAGCTTCCGTCTTGCTCCCGTCTCCTCCGGGATCCTGAATCATGATACTGTATTTTTAGAACTAGAGTTCAGTCCAAAGAGTGTGAGCGCTGAGCACGCTGGCCTCAGTTTCCATGCCATCTCCAGGTTTGAGCTGAATGTGGCTCAAGGCTTCGAACACGGGAGCAACGGGGAAAGATAGGAAAGCACAGCCACCTTCGGATTTGAAAGGTCGGCGTCGAAGGCCCGAGATGGGAAGCGTGGGAATCGGAGCGGAAACGATGACGAGCTCGAAAAAATCGCCGTCGACGATTTCAAACGCTCTCTGTCCGGTTTCCTGTATTTTAGCCCCTTCGCCCTTCCCTTCCGCTCTCTCCCTCCTTCATTCTCTCTTCCTCGTCGTCGCCGCCGTCGTCTAGGGCGCTTCCTGCGATCTGCTTACCACGATGCAGTCAGCCCGGAGTCGAGGTCAGTCCAGGGTAGCCCTGCTTCTGGTTCTAGAGCTCACAACTTTACCCACAGTCTTCGTAGCCCGGTCTTTGGGACTGGCGCAGTCTAGATTGGCCTTACGACCTTCTCATGTCCAAAGACCTCTTTTACCGTTGAGGAGAGCCTACGCGGTACAGGCTTCCAGCAGCGCGACGTCATCGGGCGCAGTACGCTATTTTTCCAAGATTTAGTCGACGGAAGACTGAGCTTATTCTGCGCGCAGACACCGACCCCAAAACCGCCGCCATTTACTCAATCGCGATGGAGGAATTTCCTGCAGTTCCTAGGACGCGCCACACT
>JANBPK010001718.1:0-14409 GCA_027579435.1 Candolleomyces eurysporus
CGGGGACAGTGGGGACGAGGAGGAAACCCATCTGGGTTTCGAGGACGGGGAAGAGGAAGAGGAGACTATCGAGGAGGCCAAAGAGGCCAAAGAGGCGACTATCGAGGAGGGCAAAGAGGAGGGCAAAGAGGGGACTATCGAGGAGGGCAAAGAGGGGGCCAAAGAGGAGGGCAAAGAGGAGACCATCGAGGTGACCATCGAGGTGACCATCGAGGAGACCATCGAGGAGGCCGTGGCCGTGGTGGGCCTCCCCCGAAACCAACGAATACGACTAGTACTGGGGAGGCGCAATGACATTGACTGTGTAGTATAGCTGGTTATGTAAGCGAGATATGTTTTTACGAGGTGGAATCAAAGACGGCCTGCTCTCAACCATGGTTCGCGGCATCCTCCTCACCTCAAATCTGCCCCAGCTTCAGAACCTCATAAAACGAGACCCCATCTCGTACAAGGAGGAGTTTCTCCAGCAATGGCACCACTACAATAGCATCCGCGAGATATTCGCCATCAACCCCGACGAGCAGGCCCACCATTTTGGAGAGCTCGTTGCCTTCATCTCCCAGGTCGCAACATGCTACCCCAAGGAGACGGCCCAGTTTCCGGCACAGCTCTCGACCCTCTTGCTCGAGAGCTATAATGTCCTCTCCCTTGACACCAAGAAAACTATCGTTCAAAACCTCGTTATGCTTCGAAACNAAAAATGTCATCTCTTCAATTGAGTAAAAAAACTTTCCTCGGTCCCTCAGTTGTCCATCTCATGTCTGAATCAGCCTTATGAAGACCCTGTTTCCCCTCCTCCCCCAAACTTCTTCATCTGCCTTGCGGGGTTTCATCCGCAAGACCATTCTCAACGACATCAAGGCCGCTAACCTCCGCACCAAAAACCACAAGCTAAACAATGCCGTACAGGCCATGCTCTTTGGCATGATAGAGAGAGGACTGGGTGGTGAAGTCGTTGGGGACAAGGGCAAAACAAAAATGGTGGCCGCCTTCTCAGACTCTCGCAAACACGGCGACGAGGCCATGTGGGCCATTATCCTTTCCAAAGAACTATGGCGGAAGGGCATCTGGTGAGCATCCTCAGGCCCATACTATTCCCTTGACTAACTCAGCCCCAGGCGCGATGCAAAGACAGTCGCTATCATCGCCCAGGGCTGCTTCCACCCCGTCATCAAGGCTCAAAGCGCGTCCCTTCACTTCTTTTTGGGCGACGAGGAAGAAGACGAGGATAGCGATAACGAAGAACAGGTCCGTATGCATTGTTGTTATGACAAGAGCACGACTGACAATCAACCCATTAGGAGATTGACATCAAATCCCTGCAACATAAACGAGAGGTCAAGAAGAAGACAAGAAGCGGGGACAACAAACTCAGAAAGCAAATGAAAGAAGCGAAAAAGGTGCATTTCACATGTACACAAGAGTTACACAATCCGCTCACTTCTAGACAGAAATCTCAGCAAAAGAGTGACGACGTTTCTACCAATTTCTCTGCCCTCCAGTTGCTTCGCGATCCCCAGACCTTCGGGGAAAAGCTTTACGATATCCTCCATAATCACGACAAAAAGTTTTCGCTTGACCACAAAATTCTCATTATGCAGCTCCTTTCGCGGATAATGGGAAGCCACAAGCTCTGCGTCCTTGGGTTCTACACGTACATTGTCAAATATCTTTTCCACAAGCAACTCCGGATACCCAGCATACTTGTTTGCCTCGCCCAATCCGTCCACGACCTGACTCCTCCCGATGCTGTCACCCCAGTCATCCGCAAATTGGCGCAAGAATTCGTTCATCCAGGTGTTGCCAACGAGGTCATCGCTGCAGGTATCAACTCTATCCGGGAAATTTGTCGGAGGCAACCATGGGCGATGGAAGAGGATTTACTCAGCGATTTGATCGAATATCGCAAGAGTAAAGATAAGCAGGTCGTCGCCGCGTCCAGAGGTTTGCTTAGGCTGTATCGTGAGGTTAACCCTGGCATGTTGAAGAAGAGAGAGCGTGTAAGTGTCTTTTCTGTGTCTTTCTTGCATTAAATCTCATTGAAAAACAGGGCAAAGAAGCTACAATGTCGGTAACGGGAGGTGCTCAACCTCTCCCTTACGGTCACGGGCCCGAAGCGGCGGTGGACATCGAAGGACTTTCGGTAAGCATGACTTTTGTCGATCTCTAATCAGGGTCTCAACGGTGTATGGCTAGCTGCTGGAAGACCACCTCAAGGTTCTCGAAAATGGCAAGGAGGATGATGGTTCCGACAACGAAGATGAGTGGAAAGGCTGGGAGGTCGAGTCAGACTCGTCAAGTGACTCTGATTCCGACGGGTGGATTGGGGTTTCGGATGACGAAAACGAGAACCTGGTTATCAGTGATAGCGAAGATGAGGGAGAAGACAGGCCATCGCCAGAAGTACAAGTGGAGAAGAAGATATCCACCCTTGCAACAACCAAGGTAGTGACTTCCCGATTCATATTTTACCGAAGAAGGCTCACTAGTTTTGACATAGATTCTTACGCCGGCCGACTTTGCTTTATTGAACAGTCTCCGTGCTTCCGCAACAGGGTCCACTTCCACTTCCAAGAACAAACGAAAAGCTGAACCCGATGTGTCTACTCAGAATGACGAGTTTATCTCTGAGAACGATATCCTGGGACCGCGCAAGAAAGCCAAAGCCGATTACGAAGAGAGAATGGCTTCAATTCGCGCTGGTCGTGAAGGTCGAGAGAAGTTTGGATCTCAGAAGGGCAAGCAAAATAAAGCTGCGCCTAGCAGCACCACCAATCGCGAAAAGGCTAGAAACAAGCCCATCATGATGATCATGAACAGCTCCGCTGTCAAAGGAAAGNAAAAAAGCATCTCTTCGCGAAAAGCAGAGAAAACTTAGAGCACACATCACCAAAGCCAGGCAATCCTACCATTAGATAGAAAACTCTCTTCGTTTTGCTATCATTTAGCCACTGGAATACTTATTGATATCTACGCCCACATGCGATTGAACGTAATGTTGTCAGTCTATGGAAGGTTCCCGTCCTTGATCTTCTGTGCGAATTGGTAGGCAGAGGCGAAATGTGAAAGCCTGGCATCAACAGCGAAACCCTACAAGCAACCATGCGAATCAATGAGTAAAGGCTGTGAATCTACATCGAAACAAACACAGACCTTCTTGTCATACTCTGTTGAAGTGAATAGATCGGTCAATTACCGAAGACGGGGTGGAAAGAAAGACTGACCTTGCAGTTCATCATACAACTTTGATATAGGGACGACCTTGGTTACGATATGCTCACCCGGCTCGAGGTGGGGAACTGGCGTCTGAATCTCGTCGTCGAACCAGACCGACACGGTCACCAGTTTCATGTTGGCGTTGGTCATTCCTAGCAGACGGTCATCATCAGGCGCAACGGCTTATGAGTTGAACTGACCAGGGTCGCTGACGATGGTTGGAGAAACTTCGATGATGCTCTCTGCCTTGTATCCAGTCTCTTCTTCCAGCTCGCGGATTGCGGTTGTCTCGGGGGTTTCGCCTTCATCGATGAGACCTGGAGAAGTTCAATGACATGTCAGAAGCAATACGGTCGATGACTAACCTGCAGGAAGCTCTGTGCAAAGAGGCGTCAGGAACTTGAAATATAGGAGAGCTATGTAAACATACCAATGACAACCTTGTCGATAGGTGGTCGGAACTGCTCGATAATAACGGTAGAGATGGGGAATGAATTCTTTCGCGACCGAATCACGGCAAAGATGGCCACAGCTGGGTAGCTTTTTGTCAATGATCGAGTGCCATACCCGTCGCTTGACGGACCGCTACACACCGTCGATGCCACTAGAAGAGCGGGTCTTTCTTTCTGCCATCTCCCAGGGACGCTGGCGGATACGAACAGTGAGCTTAGGGCACGATCTATTTCGCAAACATACGAACCTGCTTTCCGTCAGGATCTGTGTAGGTCAGCTTCTTGAGCGTAATCCATCTGGATTGCTGTGGTTGAGCGTTTCGGACGAGCAGAAAGCACCTCGGTCGCGAACCTTGCGTCCGACGTTGACAACTCCTTGGATGCTACCACCTTGGAAGCTGACATGAGGGACCTGGAGGAAAAGATGGAGCGAAAGCAGCTGGGAGGAGGAGGACGAGCCGCGAGCAGGAGAAGCATGACAGGCAGTATAGCAAGGAAGAGCATGACAGAGGTATTTGGTCATGTTAGCCCCTGAGTCCATCCGCCATCAGTCGCGTCGACGCGCTCGACAGCCTCATCACGTCTCCCATGCAGCCGTCCTCGTCCAAAAAGCGCCCCAGGGAAGCTGGCGACGGAGCAGAGGGCTCCACAAAGGCCCGCAAAGGTATCATCGCCCCTTCCTGTTCTCACTTCACCTGTTGACTGTCCACAGTGCACCCATTCTTCCAAAAGCGCTCAGAGCAGGTCGATGACGATGTCGGCAAGCCATTTCGCTGGCTTCCTCCTCTTGGACCAACTGGCTCTTGTCTGCACGCAGTCAACCAGGCACCAGCGAGCACCACCAAGGTTGCAGCCTTGGATCTAGATGGCACGCTCATCAAGGCAGACCTTCGTCATACTGCGGACTGGCAATGGTGGTCGCCCGTCGTCCCCAAAAAGCTCCGTGAGTTACACGAGCAAGGGTCAGTCTGCACTCTTCCTCCAAAGTTGCTGGGGCTCAAATCTGCCTCAGGTACTCTATAGTGATCATTTCGAATCAAAACCTGAAGGCTGCTCAACTGAAGACGTGGAAAGACAAAGTGGCGTCGATCGCCAGAGCTGTAGGTGGTCATGAACCCAACCGCGTGGATGTTCCCAACCCGAAATGCTTCAACAGCTTGAATCCGTTCCCTTTCGACTCTTTGCTGCCACCGTCAAAGACCAATATCGAAAACCAATGCCCGGAATGTGGTATGAACTTGAGCGCTTATATGCTCTGGACGGTGTTCAGATCGGTTCGTGTACTTCCCTTCCTTTGCAAGGCTATCTAAATTCACTCTGTCCTAGACAAGGAAGAATCGTTCTTCATCGGAGATGCGGCAGGCCGCATCTATTCAAAAACCAAGAAAGACTTTGCTAGCACGGATAGAAAATGGGCTTTGAATTTGAGCATCAAGTTTCTGACTCCCGAGGTATGCAAATTCCCGTCTTTACGGATATCCACTCCTTTCCTAACCTCACATATCCACGCAGGAACACTTTTTGAATCTTGCCCCGCACACCAACGTAGAGCTTCCTGGGTTCAACGTATCCTCGCTACCCGACTGTGAGTGGGTCGACGGAGGCGGTCTAAATATCTAGTGCTGAATGCCGCAGTGCCCCAGATTCTACCATCATCCAGCTCCTTGCTTCCGGACCCGCCTTCGCATGAATTGGTGCTATTTGTCGGATCCCCTTGCCTAGGCAAAACATCGTTTTATACGCAGCACTTTCAGAAAGCAGGCTACACCCATATTAACCAAGATACGCTGAAAACGAGACCTAAGTGCATTGCTGCGGTGCAAGAGGCAGCTAAAAACGGTCAGAGCTGTGTGATAGGTGATTTCCTTTGACGACTTTGCTACATATCAGCGGCTAAGGCTTATTATCATTCCAGACAATACGAATCGCAATGCTGCCACCAGGAAATTCTACATTGACATAGCCAAGAAGCATAAACTTCCCATCCGGTACGGCTAACCCCCCTTGCTAGGCATTTCAACTGATAGCCCTTCAAGATGCTTTTATTTTACCGGTTCAACAGAACTGGCTTGGCACAACAACCTTTATAGAGCATTCATTCAGCGCGTTGAAGAAGGCGTTCAGGTGAGCCTATCATTATTTCACGCAGATGGGCTGCGTCTGAGCACTGAGCGTCCACACCAGAGGAGGGAACTGTTACCTTATACCGCCTTCATCGGTTTCAAAGATGGCTTCGAGGAACCTCAACTCGAAGAGGGATTCACAGAAATTCGACGGGTGAATTGGGTTTTCGAAGGAACAGACGAAGACCGTAAACGATGGTCAATGTGGCTACAAATAAGTGGCAAGTGACCCTTTCTCTGTATTCCTATCCGCCTGTAGGCATTGCATTCGTGTAATGGACGTTGGAGCAGGCCGCCAGTCGAGAGGCAGCCTGTTCTGGGGTAATATCTCGCTGTGGCTCTGCCATGAGTTCATACCTATTTTATTGTCAATGTCGGAATGTAATATCGACATGAATTGGAAGCCATGCTCACCCTACGAGGAATTTCTTCACTGTTGCACTCCGCAAAAGAGGTGGTTCGAAATGAAAGTGCAGGTGCGCGACATCATGGCCGTCCTCTTCGTTTAAATGCTTCTGAGGGGTGGGTCGCTGGTGAACACCCATGGAATAAGGAAAGGAGCAAGAGAACAAGTTGTCGTAGCGGATCGTTATTTGAGAGATGATGTTGGCCAGACTCAACTTTTCGGTCGTGCTAAGGTTTAGTAGGGACTGTACGTGCCTCCGGTAAGGGAGCACTGTTCCAATTGTCAGCCAAAAGCAATCGACCGGAGACGGACAACAAACACAAAATCTCAAATGGCCAGATGGCCCACCAAGGTACTACGGCGATCCAGTCGTTGTTCTTGACAACGACCCTCGTAGCCGATGGATCTGACGCTTCGAGGTGGGCATAGTCGCACAATAAGCAAGGTCGACCTAAATCATGAAGAATAAGGGCGCCTGGGCGATACGAACAGGAATAGACGACTCACCTCGAGGCCCCTTGGGAGCATCTGGGCTAGGGACAGATTTGTCGGAAAGGGAGTAGTGCCTGAGGGAGTCAAACTCCTTGGCTGCAAGTGTTGGAATTGCCGATGTAGACCACACTTGACAGTGAGGGTGAGGATTGGAACAGCCCATGATAGAACCCTTGTTCTAATCCGAGGTTTAGCCCTACCTCGTGGAGTCACAGTAACTTGCCCCCTCACCTCAAAGATCTGGACATGCTGAATGTCGGGCTGGTAGCCTCGCTCGATATAAATCTTGCACCATTCTTCAATGACGTTCATGATTTCCACATCTCCCAATTGGGCAAGGGTAAGGTCGTGGCGAGGATGGAAAACGACGACATCGCACGCCCCAACGACCGGCTCGATCCGGAGCAGAGGATGGGGGGTTGAGGACAAGGTAGGCAGCGGGGGCGGCAAAACAGCTGCAAAGTCGTTGGGGAAAGCAAAGATGGAGGCATAGTCCGGATTCCTATGGCCACTGGTACGAGGGTTGCCTGGACAGAGATAACACTTGGGGTCGTAGGCAGGGGTGTCGTACTTCTGAGGATCCTCGACCTGGCCCAACCATGGACGGTTAGCTCTGTGTGGTGAAACAAGGACATACTCCCCGAGGAGGGGATTGAAACGGCGGTGGGGATGTATGTCAGGATTCAATTCCATAATATGATAAGACAGAGTCATCCCGAAGCCAAGTCAAAGCATCCCCTGCGCCTAGGGTTAGGTTTATCCTCTTCTTCCATGTCCGACGACGAGTTCCGTCCAAAACGACGCCGTGTCCGCTCCCCTTCTCCCAAGCCAGACGGCGACGACGACGACGATAGTTATGTCCCATATGTCCCGGTAGCACAGCGCCGAGAAGAAAAGTTTGCCAAGCTTCAGTCATGGGGCGTCCGTTCAGGCCGAGAACGACCAAAGAAACCCCAGGATGACGCCGAGGAGAAGGAGCAGGAGCTCAAAGAGGAAGAGCTCAGACGCGAAAAGGCCAGGAGGGAGAGGACCTTGCTTCTAGAGGCTCAGGAGGTCCACAAGAAGAAAGCCGCAGAAGGTGTGTTGCGACAGCAGCCTCGTCGGTGGACCACTGCTCATTATTCCGCAGATGCAAAGAAAACAGTCGAAGAGAAAGCTGAGGAAGCTGACGCCGAAATACTGGAAGCTATCAAGAGCAGACGGAAACTGGCGTCCGACATGGAACTGGCCAAGGGTATTAAATACACAGAGTCGTTGCAGACGAGGTGCGTTCGCAATGGCCCCGCTTTGCACCTTTTACTCATGGTTTCGCGCAGTTGGAGACCACCAAGGTTTATACGAGAACGAACGGAAGAACAACATCGGAAACTTCGCGATAAATATCATATCATAGTCGAAGGCGACGACATTCCTCCGCCGATAGAGAGTTTTAGGGTATTTCCTCCTTCGTCTTCCGTGCTCTGCCCATTGCTCACATCCGTCCTAGGATATGAAGGTCCCTCAACCAATCCTTGACTATCTCAAGAGCAAAAAGATCACAAGCCCTACCCCGATTCAACTTCAGGGCATTCCAGCCGCGTAGGTCCCTCTCTTTTGGGCGAATGAACCGGTATAATGAGCTCTTGGTTCTAGGTTTTCCGGGCGAGACATCATTGGAATAGCCTTCACTGGGTCTGGAAAGACCTTGGCATTCTGTCTCCCTCTCATCATGGCCGCTCTGGAGGAAGAGGCGAAGCTACCCTTCGTCCAAGGAGAAGGACCAGTTGGCATTATTCTCTGCCCATCTCGCGAGCTGGCCAACCAGACTTACGAAAATATGGTGATCTGGTGCTCTGAGCTGGCTAAAAGCGGCAAATATCCTCAGCTTAACTGCCTTTTATGCATTGGTGGTATTTCTATGAGCGAGCAAGGGCATGCCCTCAACAAAGGGCTGCATATCGTTGTAGCGACACCGGGAAGACTCATCGATATGCTGGAAAAGAAAAGATTCACGTTCAACAATTGCAAATACCTCTGTATGGACGAAGCGGACAGGATGATTGACCTGGGATTCGAAGACGATGTGCGAAATATTATGAGTTTCTTTAAAGTAAGTCATCATATCCGATTCCATTGCAGACCAATGCTAACTATCTCCTAGCGTCAACGTCAAACCCTCTTATTCTCAGCAACAATGCCCCGCAAAATTCAAGACTTCGCGCGGGAGTCCTTAATCAAGCCAGTATTGGTGAATGTTGGCAGAGCTGGTGCCGCCAACTTGGATGTGCTCCAAGTTGTGGAATATGTCAAGCAAGAAGCCAAGATGGTTTATCTTCTGGAATGTCTACAAAAGACTCCTCCACCCGTGATTATCTTCAGTGAGAATAAGAACGAGGTCGACGGTGCGTTCCCCTTGATTTTTGCATTCGAGTTGATGTGGATCCATATTTTCAACAGACATACAGGAATATCTTTTATTGAAAGGTGTAGAGGCTGTTGCAATCCATGGATCCAAGAGTAAGCCAGCCTCTTCGTTCTTTCGGGGACCTTATTGAAGTGAATATTACAGCTCAGGAGGAACGTCAATATGCTATCAAAGCATTCAAGTCCGGGGCCAAAGACGTTATGGTGGCTTCAGGCGTCGCTTCTAAGGGTCTCGACTTCAACGAAATCCAGCACGTTATCATCTTTTCCATGCCAAAGGAAATCGAAGATTACGTTCATCAGATTGGACGAACAGGACGAAGTGGCAAGACAGGAATAGCGACCACCTTTGTCAATATGAACACACCTGAACAGACTTTACTGGATCTCAAGTATCTCCTCATGGAAGCCGGGCAGAAGTAAGCAACGTGTTCTACTTTCTGTTTGTAAACTAAATTTTCGGCTTTCCAGAGTTCCGCCATTCTTGGCTTCCATAGACGACCCACGACTTGCTCAAGGAAGGTCGATACAGGGATGTCCGGTTTGCGGAGGCTTGGGGCATGGAATTTCAAACTGCCCGAAGCTGGAGGAGACTCAAAGAAGGCAAATGGCATCGCACCGGATGGAAGATACGGGTGGCTATTAAGTTGGTGTCTAGTCTACAGATTTTGGATTTCGGCCCAGTAGCTTATTTGTTTTATCAGGCGTCGAATTTTGTGCAATTCTCGCAGTACCATTCTCCATCTGGGGACTCGGCCAAACCCACACAACCGAGGTGAAACTGGGACACTTGAGGTGACTATGGAGTTTTGCGTGAATCAAAGGAACGTACCCATTCAAGATTGCACTGAGGGTTGTCGCAAGCAATCATCTGTGGAAGTTATTGGCAAGGAAGTTGAATGGGTTACTGAATGGATATCTCACCTCTCCAAAGGAGACCCTATTGCAATAGCAGTACAGTTCTTCTTCCTCTCCCTCCAACTTCTTGGGATTGATGACCAGACTTGCCGCGACGGACTTTGTTAGTTGATTTTCCAACGGCGGCTCGTCCTCTTCTTCGTCCAGATGGTCGTTAAGGGTGTCATTAGCGTACGCACCAATGGCATTGTAACTATCTATCGCATTGGTGCATTCAGACTTTGTGTCTCGCGCTGATTTGGGCAGCGTAAGGTCAGGAAGTTGAATAGAGCCTTCGTTGGACAAAGATGCTTCTTGCTCCCGAATAGCGAGATCTAAGAGTCGGATATGTCGTTCAACCTTTGCCCCGTTAGTAGACGATGATAAGGAGATGTGGAGACCTCATACGGAGTCGCAAGTTGCCTGTGCAAGGTTTACTTTCTCTTGGGAGGCCCGCAAAATCTCTTCCGATAGCCATGCAATATACGACAAGTGTTCCCGGGATGTCTCGGGCCTTTTCGTTCGCTCAATCGGAACAGGCATTGAGGCCATGGGCTTTGCAGGTTGAGATGATAGCAAGGGAGGGAAGACGGATGCCGGAGCTGCGGTCTCTTGACTTGTCTCGGTATCAGCTGGGTCGGCGGAGGCGAGTTTCTTGCGGAGAGATATGTAGTTCTTTAACATTGGCATGAGGGTTGTAGAGTAGTCTAGATCGAGTTCATGAGTGGCGTCCGGAGGCACGCGACGGAAACGCACTCTGGGATTGCTCGTCCAACTGGTGTAAGAGCGAAAGCTGCCGGTGAATAGTCAAGGGTAGCTGCTCGACGACTGTTACTGGTGTTATCGTGCATCCAGTTCGATGAACGAGGAGAACTCACTTTCATAGCGTTCCTCGCGTACCGCGTCCCATACCTCTCGCTCCTTCTCTGCTTGGTCCTTGTTCTCGTCTAATGAATGAGATGCGTCTGAATCAACATCTTCAACGACATCGACTTGAATTTCTTCTTCTTGAAACGCCTGAGAGCGCCGTCGCTTGCGGGAGGACATGGTGAGCGGTTGAGAAGTGGCTATGCAGCGGCCAGCGTCTAACAGTGACACTACACGAGGCTACCACGACCTCCTTCACACTGTCACTGCTCGTGAGTTTTCCTCTCCCCTTCCATGAGGCAAATAGTTTCTAGGGTGGCTAACGCTGTGGAATTGGCAGGAACCTTAGCCGGTCTGCCCTACATCGGCCCAGCAGCGGGTCTCCTCCAAGATATCATTCTCTCTTGTGATGAAATACGAACTCATAAGGTTTGTACTACGCTATTTATCTATCACCCAGGCAAAGTCTAACCGGTTAACCCTCGCAGAAGAAAGCAAAGCGCATACGCAGCAAATGCGCTCATCTCATCGAGTTTCTCAACGATCAAAGTCCGAAGATGGAGGGGACGGGCCTCTTGGAGGCATTTGACGAGGCTGAAGGGTATGTTGTATGTGTTTCTATCACTGCCAGATGCCTCATCTCTAGGAACCGCCAGGTCGCTGCAGGCGATCCTCACGCGCATCCAGCGCTTGACCAGCTCTAGCAGCTTTTCCCTATTCCGTATGTCCCTCCCACCTCTTGCACACGTAATTTGAACTCAATTGTCTCGCAGTAAAGGCTAGAGACGTCGCAGAAACCTTGGACCGGTGTGAGTTTGACCTCGAGACGACAACAACACTGCTGAATGTAAGCATCAGTGGTGATATCTCTCGTTTAGACCGCTCACGTCTCACTTGCAGACAAAGTACGCAAATCTTCTTCTGCATATTGATATCATTTTGAAGATGAGCCAGAGCACAAATGAAAATTGTTACTATTCAACACGAGACGAAGGAGCTTGTCAACTCCACTCGTGCCGATGTCACAGAACTCAAAGATTTGGTCTTCCTGTTGCTTGCCTCCAAGTTGGATAGCGAACAAATCGTAACTCTGACCAGTCGCGATCCTGGTTTGGCAGCCAGACTCATGGAAGCTGGGCAGAAGGTATGTCCTACCCTGAGATCCCGTTGCAGGCCCTGAACTCTACTCAAACACGTAAACGGCTAGGAACTTCAATGTATGAAAGGTCAGCGGACTATCCCAATCGTGTCTGAATCTGTAAATCCCGGTGTACAGTCCCAGGCATCCGCGGGATTCACCGAAGGGCAATACCAAAAGTCCAGGGACGCGCTTTTCGCCTTTCACGTTCAGACCGGAACTCTGCCAACAATTAAAGTGCTTGACGAAGAAATTACGAAAACCAGTGAACTTGCTGTGGCTGGTGGGATTTATAGTGACATCTGGTTGGGGAAGTGGCTCGGAAACCAAACGGTTAGTCTCGCCGAATACTCAGGCTCGTGCCTGTCTATATTAATATCTTGTAGGTGGCTCTCAAGGCTTTGAGGCACATCAAGGCAAATGACTCCAATGCACGTCAAGTGAGGTAAAATTGCCAGATCTTGGAAGCAGATGTCTCATGACCATCGTAGCGTTTCGAGCACGAAATCCAAATGTGGTCCATGCTTCGGAACGAGCATATCCTGCCGTTCTATGGCATCGTGACGAACCTGGGGAGGCGTGTTCATATGGTAGTACTTTCGCTTACTTCTGCGCTGCAAGGTTTTGACTTGATCTTATTTCAGGTATCGCCATGGCAGGAGCATGGAAATGTCCTAGAGTACGTGCTCACGATTCTGGACACTATATCTTGATTGTGAACAAAGTTAAAACTAGGTTTATCAAAGCGCACCCCAATACAGACCGGCTTCGATTGGTTAGTGTTTGGAGACTCCAAGGGGTTCCTTCCTCACTCACCTGACTTAGGCACGAGGGGCAGCAACTGGTCTGGAATATCTGCATGCGCACAAGATTGTCCATGGCAATGGTGAGCCTTTCCCCAAAACACGTCGTGTGGAGTCTTGTCTCAAAGAGGAGGATTCACAGTGAAATGCGTACGTTCCTTTTGTACGAGATGCCTTGTCCAGACTAACCGTGGAAGCGAATAGACCAACATCTTAGTCACGGATAAGGTAAGGCATGCGTGTTTAATGAACCGGATGCGTCATGACATGCTTTTTGGACTCAGGGCGAGGCTTGCATATGCGACTTTGGAATGTCCAAACTAGTGGAAGAAGTCACGGAGAAGAATGCTTCTGCAACCTTAACAGCTGCCGGTAGTGCCAGGTGGTTGGCTCCTGAGCTGATAGAGGGCTCAGTTTCGTCCCCAACATTTGCGAGTGACACGTACTCGTTTGGGATGGCCATCCTGGAGCTGTTTACTGGAAAGTATCCGTTTGCTGAAAGGAAGAGGGATGCCTCTGTCATCCACGACGTAGTGGTATCGAAAAAGGTGCCACAGCGACCAAGGGATGCAGCTGTCGTTATGTGGCTGACAGACGAAATTTGGAGTCTGATGGAGCGATGCTGGCAGCATAATGGGAGCTTGCGCCCTCAGATGGAGGAAGTGAAGCGAAGCTTGGAGTCTTTAACAACAACAACAGAGTAGCATTCAATGTATTTACAGGTTATTTAGAGGGATCGGTACTCATAAGGGGACAGCGACAGCGAAACACGACATACAGTAAAAGAAAGCAAGAAATGAAGTAAGATTGTTCAATGCTGGGCATTCACACTTTCGTCCGCGGTTGCCTCATTGGACGCCTTGTGGAGCATAGGGGTCAGATACACCGGGTATGAATGGGGAGCGTTATTCCTGGGCATGAGGTAGGAGGGATGGTGGTATATGGCAGTCTGATAGAAGGCCTGCGTTGAGTAAGGAGGCTCAGCTGGACTGGCATCCTGCTGAGAGTGGACTGCTGAGGGCAATGCGGCCAGAAAGTAGGGTGCTGAATAGACGACCGGGGCGTCTGAAGACTTGTCGGGGGGCGGGTAGGGGATGTAGGGAGGATACCCAATCGGCAGATATGGGGCCATGATTGGGGGGGTGTTGTTCGGTTGCAGAGAACCGTTAGAGACAGGCGCGGACCCAGAAGGAGTCTCGACGTTGCTGCCTGCGCGATCTCAACGACAATTAGAGAGGAAAGGGGGTGAACGGGGCGAAGAGGGGGGATTCAGCTGTTCAACGTACCTTTTCCATCGCGCTTCTTGTAGGGGCCTCGTTTTATGCCCTTCTTCCGCTCCTTGCGCTGCGAGTCGACACACTCCTCGGAGATGCCGTACTTGACACAGCGAAGGCAGGGCCTGGCGTCGTCACATTTCTTGCAGGCCCGTTGGCAGTTGGTGCAGGCATTCTTGACCTGCCTGCGCTTTGTGCGAACGGCAGCGGAAGAGAAGTCCCTGGAGGAGTAGGAGTACATGCTGACGCCGGGGACGGTGGGGGCTGAGGCANGGGGGGGGCCAGANGGTAGACCTTGGCGGGGTTGGGCTGGGTCTGGGGGGGTCGTCGGAGTCGGG
>JANBPK010001719.1:0-14321 GCA_027579435.1 Candolleomyces eurysporus
GAAGCCTTCCACTTAGCGAATGTCAGGGCGAATTCCCTTGTAATGTGCACAACTCCCTCCAGCATCGTACCTCGCCAGGTCAGGCATGCTGGTTAGACTTCGAATAGTATGACTGCGTTTCAGATACGCTCGCGAGACCTTCGTGAACTTAAAGTGTCGTCGCAGAACCGTCTTACTCAACGTTCTTTCGTACTCTAGGGCGTCTGCTTAGTTGACAGTCAGGGATAACTCCAACTCTTATATTTCCCTTCCTTCAAGAAGATCTCTTTTAATTATCTACGTCGATTCGCGAACTTTACGAACAGATTCGCGAATTTGAGAGGGTGTCTACGCAGACGGCGTATCAGCGCCTGAATGGATTGGGCGACGCCTGAACAAACTGGGCCAGGACTGCGAAATCCAGCTACCGCTGAAATTTTGCTGTTTTATAAGTTTGATTTGATTCGGTATGAGACAGTTGAGAGGTATTGGTGGTATCGGCTGAATGGGAGGCGGCCCATGCTGAGGCAGCGTCACAAACGCCTTTGTCAACCAAGACAACAACATGTCCGCCTTCTCCGGTGCTATGTCCCATTCACTGCCATGATAAGACCAATGTGATGAAAAATCCCTCGAAATAGCCAACCACTCAAAGTTTCACTACGTGAATAGTATGATGCGCTACGAAGTGACTGAAGGTGGGCCAGAAAGTATTGAACAGGACAATGGAGGAGAAGGTTGGAGATCTGGACTCAGGGAGCGGGGCCTTGCATAGCAGAGCCCAAGATATCATTTTCGTCTTCGAGGAGAAACCCAATTCAGTCTTCCTTTGGATGGCAACAACCCCACTGCCCAAGTCAATATACCGCACCGAGGTCAGGAAAAAAGCCAGTTGATATGTTCGATGGGAGGAGGATTGTAGGTTATTCAAGTCCCCTCGGCGATTATCAAATGTACTTTACCCGACAAGGGAGCGCCTACAAATTGGGAAGAGCAGTCGTTTGATTCTGTGACAAAGTCGTGACCAAAGGCTGCGAATGAACCGTTCATCTGTGCACATCATCCATAATTCCTTTGGAGAATCTACCCTCAAAGCACCTTCCATTNAAAAGGTGTTACGCTAATTCAGGGGTCGCACGTCTTTGCAGCCGGAGAGCTAAGCCTATCTATTGATCTGTAGACTCTGATGCAACATTATAGACCCGTTTACTGGCTCCTCTTAGAAGACCTGGGAGCAGGTGTTCATGCGTAATTGTTGCAGATAAGACGGACAAAGTCCTGAACATTATCAGGGCTAAGAAAACGGTTTGTTTGTCTATCCTAACCTGAAACCCCACCTTGCGTTTGGGCATGCATCCGTCCCCCGAAGACTCTGGAAGCGGTTCACGCCTCATCCAGAGTCGTATACTGCCCCGCCAAGCCTGAGGATACTTTGTTTGTAGTGAAGAGCTGACGCCGCAGAATAAACTAGTCAGTTCACAGAACTCAAACCTTGACCTCACCTTCACTTGAGCACAGAGATGCGTTTGCCAGATTCCATATATGTAGATCGCACCTGCAGAAGTCAGGCACATGTGCATGCGCAGAAACACAACCCCCCTTTGGCCGATGAAGATTTCAGTGCAACACCGGTCACTGGTAGCAACCACTTCCCAACACTAACTCCATGAACACGCTGCATCAAGGTGTATAGCGCTGCTATGAATTCGAGGACAGTCACCACCATGAAGGGGATTCTGCCTTTCATGGGTGTCCGTATAATCGCTAGATCTCTCAAGGTTTAGCCACACTGTAATGGTGCTTGGAATAACAATTGCTCAAAGTGAGCTTCAGGGCAGTTCAATCGCATCTCCTGGAATAGCCCCAATGTCAAGAATTGGATATGCGTGGCCATTGCACACACCATATTGCCTGTATGATGATATGCCTCTCGAGGTAGGGAACAAGGAGGGGAGACTCAAGTTTGTCTCCTTCACAAAAGATATGATCCAACCCATCGACACAGCTCGCAATGAATCCACCCAACCGTTGATGGCACCTGTGGGAAGTGGCAGCTGCTTTGCACAGCAGTGATCCGAGGCATTTTGCCTCCCTACTTATTGTGTGCTCAGACAGGGAAACAAGAGAACTGGCATGAAGAGACTTGCTAAGGTGAACCCAAGAAAGGAAAGCGGGGAAAGACCGACGGAAAACAGCGGTGCCGATGTTGGTTCCTGCACATGCCGCGCATCCATCTTGGCGCCTGGAAACTGAGTGTATGAACCCAAGTCAAAATGCCTTGGAACCATTCCCACCAAACAAACTCGACACCGTTGAAATCGATGCTACTACTAGTCCACACTCAATCAGGCTCATGCCGGTTGGTTTTAGTACCAAACCAAATCTTCAGCAAAGCTTGTGTTCAGAGAAGCTCGTGTTCGGTTGCCAAGGGTACATACTTATGATTTCAAAACTGCACTAAGCCACCGCTGAATATCTGGAAGTCACTGTTCAGTAAATAGATGAAGAGTCAGAGATGTATAGTCTCTTTTAGCCAGACTGACAAATATGCCTGCTCCCACAAGGCAGTAAGTAGGTCTTAGGGCCTCTTCGGCTAAAAAAAAGTTGGCTGGCTGATCGGGCCATCAAAGTCTCCGCTGAAACTTTGGGATTCCGCTCGCTTTGTCCGCCCAGCATTTCTGTTGCCAATGGCCTACAGTCATTCACCGGCCAGTGAGACAGCACCGGCCAATGAGACAAACCCATTTTCTGGTGTCGTATTGTGTCTTTTAGCTTCGGAGTTTTTTCAAATCATGAGTATGGTCTATGAGCTATCTTTTACTCATTTTCAAGCGATTTTAGAANTTTTTTCTCTTGCAAGGATGTGGGTAGAAAACAGCAAAAACCAGGCAGCAGGCGAGTTTCTAAACTTCCTAAATCCTGGCAACCAATTCATCTTCAAATAATATTCTATTGGACTATTAGTACCTGGAATCAACTGGCCTGGTGAGGGTAGAACCAGTAAATCACTGTGAATTGTCGTCACAATGTCAGGGTGGTACGATGAGACTGACTTCCAAATTTGGAAGTGCACCTCATCACCCTCATCTTGAGGCAACGACTGCGTCTTAGAGCATCAAATCTTCAGATTTACATTGAGCTACTATTTTAAAGCAGATGTCAAATTTTGGTAGTCATGCGCCCTCCAGAGTGCAAGGAAAAGCGCCAACATCGTCGTCGGAGATCGTCCGCTTTTGGAAATGATGGGCCGATTCAAGTGTCTCACTGACTGGTGTTCCTCCTGATAACGCAAATTCATGCTGATTACGGGTTTTCTCGACAACCTTTTCTCATTTGAGCACCAAATTTTATATACATAGTCCTTAAATATGACCAAAACTATGTAGCCCATTATTACCTTGAGTGCTTCCAAAAGCCATGGATCCAGGGCCAATGTTATTTTTGGTGTCTCACTGGCCGGTGAATGACTGTACTTACTAAGTAGTTCTTGAACATGTTTTTACCTTACCCTTCCTCACTGGCCTAGTCTTTCTATTCCAGTGCATATGAAGGTCCTCACCAGACAAAATTATTCGTGCAAAATTCCCTGAGTGTAGTGCCGTAGGTACTCGTATCCGCAAAGATACATCATTTATCGTTCGAAATACATCCGTCCTATTTGCTTTGCAATTTGCCTGTTAGCAGGTCGTGCCGCACGTCGGCCTTATGTGTTATATGTCTATGGCTCTATATTTTTGGACCTGTGGCAAGTGGCCGATGCTGCCCACGGCAAGAGCCGAGGCTTTTGCATGGTTTTTTGCTGTCCCCTTGTCCGCCTCATCTCACCCTACACCCGCGTCATTACTAACTCCATCCAACCCAAAAATCTCCTAGCCAGAGCCGAAGACAGCCGCGTGTCCATGCTTGCAGGGCCTGGTACTGCTGCGAAAACGGAGAGGAAAGCAGCAATTGAAAGCAACTGGCAAAGGGTGATACCAAGATAACGTAGCATGGCGGAGCTCCATCAAGCGTGATGGCAAGCCGCCGTGCCGTCCCCTGTGCCGGTTACGAGGAACATGGTCTGAGCCTTCTTGGACCGTTCTGTGTTGCGATGAAAACGCATTCCTATCAGCTGAACATTCAATTAAGGCTGGAAAGTCAAAAGTGGTTGAGAAACGCACATCATGTCACATCATATAGAAACCGCACCAGATCCGATAGGTTCTCAACATGTTTCTTGTTTCTGCGGAGGAGACATCAAACCGCTGATTAAAGAATTAACCGGGGCCTCGAGATCAGTGCTATTAACCCATTCCACTTTCACTCTCCCTCTGCAATACTCGTCTGGACCACCAAGCCGCCAAGTCTGCATTCTCGGGTTTAGGCATGCCGGAACGACCATCATATCAAGAAAAGCATCATTCAGACCCAAACGAACGCGAAACCGCAGCTGCTCCTACGTTCGCGATTTTCATCGACCAATCCTATGCAGTCTACAACAACTACAATAACTCTCAGAACCAGACCACTACCGAGACGATCAACTCAAATAATGTCAGCTCAACGCAAGCTCGCAACTCCAGCCTCAACGGTGACAGCGGATGGACTTTCCGTGAGTGCCAATCCCGTAGGTCATCGCTGCGTGAGGGATGCACAACTGAACTCTTGGATTGAAAACCATTCCTAGGGACTGAGGAGTTTCATACGCGAGCCTGGGGATCGCACCCCACTGCATCTACACAGCATTATGATTCCTCGGCCGGTCCGAGTGTGAGAGACTCTCAACTTCCCCCACACTCTCCAACGTCCGGGGAAGCACCTCAATATCCGCGGCCGCCAACGTCACCTTTGGCCTTGATCTTGCACGTCCAACCTTCGGCTGGCTGGAGCCGTTCCCCACAGCACCGCCATAATTCCTGGCCGATATCAAGTTCGCTTGGGTTCCACCCTAGCATGTCGCCAAGATTCGAGATCACCGTCGCCCCACAACCATGTAAGTGGCCACCCTTTTCACTTAATGCTCATCGTCGTAATCCTAATTTTTATGTCAGTGCGTGGTCATCCCAGCTCTCGAGACTCCGGACGGGATATTGATTCTACCAGCCGGCGTCTCTCGCAAGATGCACCACGCACAAACGGCATTATCGCGCGCTTACCATTCTTTATTTGGTGGCTTGTAGCGTGGTTCAAGAAACTCCCCATGACCCAACGGCTCGCCTTCAGACTGGGGTTCAACTAAATGTCAATGAGTAAATGGGAGTTGTCAGCGTATCTTCGAACGCGCACAATAATCGCAATAGGTTGGAATGGAACGGTGTACCACACTTCACACCAGGTTCTTTCCCATCCTGACGTGTTTAGCAATTTGTCCTGCGAGTCCCCCTTCTATAAAACGGATTTCTGCGACTTGAATGTCTCCACCAGTATCTTCACGACGTTCTTCATGCCCCTATGCCCCATTTTCTCTTCTTTCAATTTGGAAGAGTTGGTTTATGTATTTATGCCACTTTCTCCATATGTTACGCTCTGATTCGCTATACTTCATCTTGTATCTAATATTTGCGGGACAATAACTGTATCTAAAGTGTACGCTTACCTCAACCCTGTCCTTATAACCCGCGTCCATCTATCCATTCACTATACCAATATTGATTTACCATATCTCTCCTGCTTCTCTACTTCTGAAATGAGCTGATCTCGCGGGAGGTTGATTCGCCCTTTGCGGCGACAATTCCCGCTTCAACGACTTCGAATTACAGTTGCGCTCTCGGGCCTCGAAAACTGTGGTTCTACATGATTTTCAAGATTTGAATTGCTCGGAGAGAGGGAAAGAGGGGCGGACTAGATCGGTAGAACGGACGTTGCTGGAAGAAACTGGTCGCTTACTGAGCTCGAATCTTGGACTCGCATTAGCTCTATCACAAAGATTCGTTTGACGAATCACGGACATTGCTAGCACCTGCAGAAGTCGGTTATCATAATGCACCAGTCACCTCCCACGTCCACTTAGCATCACCTCATGCAGCTAGAGTGGTCCATGAAAAGACGGTAACTATCCATGAACTAGAGGTTTTAGGGTTCGGCTAGGGGTTAGGGCCAGGTATATCAATTTTCTGCGCCGAAGGCGCAGCCCTTCGGGCCAGTCANTTTTTGGTCCTGGAATAGACGTAGCTTTAATTCTATAAAATTTCGGGTAATTTTAGGGTAGTTTACACAGGGGAGACAAGAAATAGGACTTGTTGCCTTGTATGTTTTCCGTTGCAAATTAATTCTTGACATTTGACATGTCACAGTGATTGACAGTTAGATAGCGCAAAGTGGTGCAAATTAGCGTCTGGGGTGGTGCAAATTACAGTCCGGGGGTGGTGCAATAGTTACCGTCGATCCTGCACCTCTCACTTAAGGATAATTACCCTCGATTCTGCACTATTCTAGCATAATCGGCCGTTAGCATAGGCTTTATGGACCTAAGCGCAGTGTGGAACATGCACAGTCCTTTCATCAGCTCGAGAACGGTCGCCTCCACGAAGGGGATTCCGTTTTTCTTCCTCTCCATGGACGTCCTTGGAGTCGCTAGAACGACCAGGTTGCAGAGGCCCTTTGGCTGCACGGCGCCTGGAAAGAGATTGCTGGAGTGTCGTCCCGCGGCCCGGGTGCACGATCGTATTGCCTACTATGACCAAGCTAAGGTGAGCCATGCAAGAGCGCTGCACTGGCTCTCACAACAGAAATGACGAAAACACACCGCTACCACTACGATAAATCGCGTGCGGTGTCATGCCCACCGAACGAGACTCCAGAGACCGTTCGTTCAATCTACGCAACCCGGCGGGAAGTCACCCATATGCTGCATTGTCCCCAAAGCCATTCATTGCAGAGCAAAAGCTAAAGAAGAGCGGAACCGCTCCTTGGTATCGTTGGACGATCGTAGGGGGTTGACGTCGACCTGTCAAAATCAGTATATGTCGATTCTGGACTTTTCAACTTTCGATTTCTAAAGCTTTACCGTGACCCCCACTCTCTAGTATTCAGCACATCACTGCCTTCCCAAGGTGATCGGTTTGGGTTATGCCTGAGCAACCACCATCTCAGGGTCCAGGAAATTATTCAGCATCCTTCGAGGAAGCACGCGAGGGCCCAGCCGCTCTTGTGTTCATCTACATCGACCAATCCTATGCAATCTACAATAACTATCACAACTCCCAGAACCGGACAATTAACGAAACCATCAACTCAAATAATGTCAGCTCAACGCAAGCCCGCAACTCCAGCTTCAACGGTGACAGCAGATGGTCCTTCTGTACGTGATTCCTTGCCGTGCGAGGGAGACTGGGGAATTCTGAAATCGTGATTATACCTAGCAGGGACTGATGGTCCTCCTAGGTCTCGAGACCTTGGAAGGAGTGTCGATGCTCCCGGTCGCCACCCTTCACCTACCAATAGTCTCATTGCACGCTTACCATTTTTTATTTGGTGGCTTGTTAACTGGCTCAAGAAATTCCTTTGGGCACAACGCCTCGTCTTCAGATCGGGGTTGAACCGAAGGTAATTGATAGTTGTAAGTGTGCTTCTATCTCACTTTCAGAATATCGGAATTGAACCACACACCCTTTATGCCAAGCTCTTTCTCGCCAACTCATTCAACCCTTCTGCGGCCTTCCTTTTCGAACGTGGGTTGTGTATTGGCGTATCCTTCCACACAATACCTTTCAGCGCGAGATACTCATGTCTTTATGCCCCATTTTCTCTTTTCTCTCTAGTTGGTGTATCATAAATACCAATGTTGCTATGCTTTCTCCTATATATGTTCGTTATTCTTCATTCTCATTTTCACGGACAGCGTTTGGATCTATACTTGTGTACATTTATTTACTATGCGCTCCCATAGACCTACGATTTGTGCTTTCGATTTACTACAACTCTCCGGCTCCTACAGTATGCCCCCTTTTTCCTCTGAATTAGCGGACCGGATGGAGTATTTGGCGAGGTCGACGCCGAAAGATGATTCGGCGCTTGCGGCAGTTAACTCCCGCGATGTCCAGGATTTGGATTTGATCAACAAGAGACAGAGAGAGTGTGTGTATCAGACTAGACTAATGGATGGGTGGGGAATCCGCCGTGTCGCAGCGCGATTAAGGTAGTCTGACCACCGTACCGCATTCACAGAGTTTGGTTCAGGCTCACCGCGCCAGCCCTCTCTCTTACGCATGCCGAATCTTTCTAACGCCTTTGCATGGCTCGGCAAAGATGTCACTTAACCAGGTTCGAGACGATCTCCTGGATCATCTGGCTAAAAATGGCACAGATGATAAACTATCGTGAGTGCAATTTAAAGCTCATGGTCAATTTGAAGTTCAGTCGCTGGCAGCCATGGAGAAGTACAACCAATAATCGCGATCAAGGTGCCAAACTCCCTTACCCTAGCCTCGCGAATCACGTTCTCGACGAAGGCATAGACGTCCTTGCCTCTGACCTTGTGTCCGAGCCCGCACCCGTTTCCCCGGAAACTCTGGGAGAGGTTCACGCCTCATTATTGTCTATTGCCACACCGGGCCTGAGGATGCTTCGTTCGTAGTAAAGAACGGACGCTGCTGGAAGAAACTGGGCATCTCGCCGAACTCAAACCTTGGGCCTACTTTGGCTCGAGCACAGAGATGCGTTGCCAGACCCCGTATACGTAGATAGCACCTGCGGAGGTTATGCACATGCACAGAAACGCACCTCCGACGCCGATGAAGATTTTCGGTGCAACACCAGTTTGCGGTAGGAATCACTTCCCAACACTAGCTTCATAAACCCGCGCAGCATCAAGGTGTATAGCGCTGCTATGAGCTTGAGGACAGTTACCACCATGAATGGGATTCTGTCTTCTATAGTGTCCGTGTAAATCGCTAGAACCCTCAAGATTTAGCCGCAATTGGAAAAGCAATCGCTCGAAGTGAGCTTCCAGGGTAGTTCAACCGCATCTCTTGGAATAGTCAAGAATCGGATACGCACGGCTATTGCACACCGTATGGCCTACATGACGATCAAAGCTGCCGTTCGAGGTGGGGGACGAAGAGGGGAACCTAAGCTTTTCCCCTTCACTAGAAATACGATCCATCCACACCGCGCGGGCGATGAATCCATCCCAATCGTCCATGGCACCATTCCCACCGAAGAAACTCGAAGCTGTTCGTCGGCGGAAGTTCACTTAAATGTTGCACTCGGTTCCGAGGACATTCGTCGCAGAGCAAGGGGTAGAGGGGAACAAGACCGAGCCGTGTGTTATCGCGGATGATCATAACGAATGTCGATTCTGAAAACATAGCAACTGTGAAAATTTCGTCCATTCCTCGATCAGATACCAGAACACAATCGATAAACAGAGGAGAGTAGAAATAGATGTAGGATCATCGCCTACCACAGCCAAAAGCGCCTCACCAAGCTTCCTCTCGACATCTTGGGCGCCGGCTCCCCAATAAAGAGTCGCTAGCAAGCCTCCTTCGGGATGGAAAAACGAGGTTCAGACGGCGCAGGTCACAGTAAGCTACGAGCCGCAGCGCCCCGGTTAAAAGACGCTGTTCGATGATATAGGGGACGGGAACGCGGACAAGGAGGCGGAAGAGCTTGTACCGAGTCCGAACTTTTGTGTCCCCATAGGTTTGTTCTAAGGAACGCAAAAAATGAGAAGAGGGTTTTTATAGGGAGGGCGCATTAGGTAAGCGAGGAATTTCCCAGGGGCCGGGAAGGGGTACCCGATCGACACTATCACGGAATTCCTGAACTGATGGTCAAGACAGGCTCAACGTTGCTCTCGACGCTCGATTTCAACTCGTCTCTCCTTTCTACCAGTATCCCTTCGGACTGTCTGCGATGTCGAGACCCGCAAAACCAGTGAGCGTTGCCCGGTTGAACGATGCGATTCTGGGGTGTTTCTCCCGTGTGCCGCCTTCGGAGACGGTGAACCATCTTGTGAGGTATCTCGGGACTTGGAGTGGTAGCGAGTTGAGTATCTCAGCATGCCCTTGTTCTTCATTGTCTCTGACCTCCTTTCTTTACAGTAAATTGTTCATGGTCAGTTAACTGTCCTACTCATCTAATGAAAGACGTCGGGAGGGACGGATAGCCGTCTGACGTGCTCACTGGCGTCGATTAAAGGTCATCCAATACACCATGAAGCTGATCGCACCGTTCTTGCGTCTCCGAGCCCGTGTACAGCACAAGTATGGCCTGAGGGCTACGCCGGACAGTGCTGGAGCCAATGCGTATGAAAAGCTTGGAAGTGTGCTCGGAAACTCCAGGACTATGTGGAGGATTTGGGGTGCGTACGAACTCCTCCCTATCACGAATCCGAATTTCTGCCCTCGATTCTGCAAGATATGTAACTGACCTCTATCCAGGCCTGCTACCTATCATCCAGTGGCTCATCTCCCTCGAACGCAGCCCTCCAGCAACCCGCACCCTGCTGACCATCGAGCGTCTCCAAGGCTGGTCGATGCTCGCCTACTACCCTCTCGAACACCTCTACTTCCTCCTCTCGCACAACATCATCCCGTCCACTATCACCTCCCCACTTTCCTTCTTCTCTTCCTCTAAAACCGCGAAGAGACTCAAGCTGAATGCAAATAAAATATCATTATGGTCCACCCGATTCTGGGCTCTCTATGTCTTCCTGCACTTTGCCCACCTGGTCGAGGACAGGAAGCTCCTGATTCAGAGGCACAAGGCCCTGAAGATGTCGAAGGGTGGTGCGGGCTTGACAAAGAAGGAGAAGAAGGAGATGGGAGAGAGGTGGGATGCGTTCTGGTCCGAAGTTGTCATTAATTTGGGGTATTTGCCGTTGACGATTCATTGGTGCGTTCACCTCCTTTCCCCGAGCTCCCTGCTCCCCTCTTCAATTTGCTGACAAAATATTGCTCCTCGTGTTTTCATATATAGGTCCCTGGAGAAAGGCCTGTTCAAGAATGACGTTTGGGTTGGGCTGTTCGGCCTCGTTGCGGCTGTCACTTCGTTCAGGACGGGCTGGAAGGCGACTGCGCTGCCTCCTCCGCCTCCTACCCCTCCCGCAGCTGCCGCTGAGGAGAAGAAGGAAGAGTCCTCTCCGAGTGCTGCAGGATATGAGCTCTAGGTTCACTGCCTGATTGTTTGCTTGGTTGCCTAGACTGCGAGTGAATCAGGAACGATGACGGGATTTTATTCTCTATTCTGTTCAAGTAGAAAAATCATAGGAAGAGACCTTCTGGCTTGTATTGGTTTATGTTGTGTTCACATTCTTAGCGATGATCTTCTTGTTCTACCGTCTTCCAATTTACAGGACTTGAATCTTATCAATATAGTTGGACCCCGAAACCTCTGGATTTCATCTCTCATGGCCCCCGCACCTCTGATGTATCATCCCTATAGCAGCCTTGCAGCCACTAGGAACGGGCGCCAATTTCCAGGTCAGGGGTCCCTGACGCGCTATCACGTGTAGGTCACCACCCCAGATCATGCACGATGAACGCAGGTCGTCGATCTCCTCCACAACCTCGCAGAGTCGCACCCCCTCAACCGTCTCCATCACCACGAACACCAACAAGGGAACTCGAGAGGAACGAACACGGCGCAAGCAGTCCTCTAGATACTCAGATCACGATGGCAGACCTCGTCGACTCGATGCTCGACCTGATGCGCCGTCTCCCTCCAACGAGGACGGAGGAGAACGTCGCTGCGCTCGTCGAGATCTGTCCTGACTACGCCGACGACCTCCTTGGGAGCGTCGATCAGCCTTTGCAGGTCAAGACGGATCGAGTGAGCGGGAAGGATTATTTGGCGTGTGATTATAATCGGGATGGGGAGAGCTATCGGTGAGCAATGTTCTCGTCGTTTGTGTGGTAGACGTCCTTTGGGCAGGGGGTGATGAATGGGGTGGCGATATGGCTTTGAACCCGGACGTACGGGCTCTATCGTATAGCTGGAAGCGTCACGTCCATTCATCCTCCAGCCCTCCTTTCTTTTCTTTTCCATTTATCCAGCTAGCTACCTATCCATGTTTCTTGTCTATTTTGCTTACCCTGAATTTCTATCTCGAACAGGTCACCATGGTCAAACGACTATGACCCCCCTCTAGAAGACGGTACCGTCCCTTCGATCAAACTGCGCAAGCTGGAGATCGCCGCGAACGAGGCGTTTGATCTCTACAGGGAGATGTACTACGAGGGCGGGGTATCGTCTGTGTACCTTTGGGATTTGGACGAGGGCGGCTTTGCGGGGGTTGTTCTGTTGAAAAAGAGTACGTTGTCCCTTCTCTTCAATTGTTTCTTCGTTCGTTTGTCGGTCACTTCGATTGCCCGCTTGTTTGGCTCCTTCTACTCGGGCTTCGCGTTGCTCTTTCTTCGTGCTGTGACCTATCACCTTCCTTTGCTTGATGATCTCGTTATCCGAGCTTTCGGTGTGCACACTATCACTCGGATGGATGTAACGCAGATCAGCAAAGACGAGATCGCAGATGAGGTGGATGGATGGATGTCATGGGTTTAGATCCTTACTCGGCGGCGCTAGCTATGCCTGCCAACTCTTCTCCTCTCCTCTCCTCCCTTTCTCCTACCTTCTCCTTCTAGCGCTCCATGTCGGGAGAAGAGCGAGAAGAAGAGGAACAAGGCAACGAATTCTCATTTTTTTTTTCTTCATCATACTGTAATGCACCTGAGACGATGATGATACTAATCTAATCTACCTTGCCATGCAGTTATGACACCAGCAACCCCATACGAACCCTCTGGGTCCTGGGACTCCATACACGTCTTTGAGACGGTCGAACGTGGGAGGCAGGCGCATTATAAGATTACTTCGACTGTGATGTTGCAGTTGGTTACCCGCAGGGGGACAGAAGCCGGAGATTCTTCTAGCAGCGGTAGTAGCCATGCTGGTGGGTTTGGCGCTGAGAAGAAGGGTCCTGAAGGACTCAAGACGGATGGAGAGGTTGTACTTAGTGGGAGTATGACACGGCAGGTGAGTTGGTCATTCGAGTTTTGCTATCAATACTTGGGGTTTTTTTNGGGATTGATCAAACTGACGTGACTATCCTGCCCTCGCTCTTATTAGACCGAACAAGACTGTCCTATCCATGACGCTTCGTCGCATATTACCAATACTGGCAAGATGATCGAGGAAATGGAAATTAAGATGCGGAATTTGCTGCAAGAGGTGGGTCTTTGTCTTGTCTTTTAGGCTTTAACCGTCCCTCTTGCTATTCTATTCGGGTTCTGACCCGCGCCTGTCTTCTCCCTGCCCTTCTTACGTTCTTGTCCTTCTTCCCTTTTCGAGATGGTTTACTTACCCATCGGTTTAGGTTTACTTTGGAAAGACGCGGGATATTGTACACGATTTGAGAAGTATTGATGATTTGGAGAAGGCAAGGCGGCAGAAAGAATTGCAAAAGGAGCTTGTTGGCTTCATCAAGCGGTGACATGGACACATGAAGCTAACCGTAGACAGTTGTACATGTACGTATTAAGGAAATCCGTCTCACTCATTCAACCATCCATCCATCTTGGGCTTCGTAACTGCTGTAAAGAAAGCCTCGTGGTATCATGATTCGGATTAGGATGGCCCATCTAAGTATGTACGCGTCCATCACAATTTCGTTGTTGACATGATCATCATCACACTTGGGTGCAATGCACACCGATTGCTCGATTGAGGTGGATCAGAGGAACGTTGAATGATCATGGATCATGGTACTTGGTGCGAATCGTCGTGCGGTTGGCAGGTGAATGATGGTGATAAGTTGCCGCGGTGCCAAAATGGCTACGAGGTGCTCTGCAAAGTGTCGATCTCTCTGGCAACAAGCGCCAGCCCAAAACGAACGGGCTCATCGTCGTCCTGCGAGGGTGGCATCGGCTATTGGATTCGCGTGTATGGTAACCTGTAAGAAGCAATCTGGTGGTGAGAACAATTGGATACAAGGGGAGAGTGATCGTCCGCACATGTGTGAGCTTGATTTCTTGTAACGGACGGTTTTTGTTGTTGACCGGGACCCGCTCCATCGCCTCGAGCGTGTCAAGGCCATCAATGACCTTGCCAAAGATGGTGTTTTGGCCGTCCAGGTGCGGCTGCTTCGCGTAGGTGATGAAGAACTGCGATTTATTGGAGTCGCGACCCGAGTTGGCCATTGCTACGATTCCTCGGGCATTGAACTAGAGGAGGATGCGGATCAGAAGAATAATAATATAATTAATAGAAGGAGCCGACTTGCCTTGAGGGTGGACCGAATTTCGTCCTCGAACGGTGCGCCCCAGATGCTCTGCCCACCCTTCCCTGTGCCGAGGGGGTCCCCGGTCTGGACGATGAAGGTCTTTATGTTGCGGTGGAAGATGCAGCCGTCAAAGTAGTTGGAAGCA
>JANBPK010001720.1:0-14155 GCA_027579435.1 Candolleomyces eurysporus
CACAAGGCAACGCCGCGCCCAGTCCGTCGACACCCCTGTCCGAGACGCAGAAAACTATCGCCAAGCTCAAGGATGGATTCCCCGCCACCGCTCTGATCAACGTTTTGCTTCAGCACTACGGCATTGATTTCCACAAATACAAGCGCAATATCAACACCTCCCGCGAGCTTTTTGAACTATGGATAAGGGTCTACGAGGCCATCCTCACCCATATGGAGAAGGTTCAAGGAGCCGATGTAACACCTGACTGGGACTCGTTCGAGAAGTACACTGCAGCTATCGATCCTTTCGAAAAGTAAGTTCATCGGCACTTTGTTTATGATAGATTGATTTCTGAATACTCACTGTTTTCCCTCAGGCAGTTACTTGAGCTCGAATCTCCTTTGGCCGATAATGAAAAGTCGGGGGTTCCCACCAAGGACAAGGTCTCAGCGCTCATCACATTTATGGGTAAATGGGTGGCCGACCGGCAGAGATTGATTGGTGCTAGCACCGAATTGGAACAAGATCACTATAAGGTATGTTCATCTATTCTTCATCTAGGCTTGCCAATTCAAAGGTTTGACCTTCCCTTTCAGGACTTGTTTGATCAAGCTCAAGCTTTGAACGCCGCGGCCAACATCAAGCGGGCCCTCAACGAGGATGACAAGCAGGTCCTTCAGGAGTTGAGTGACGGTATCAAGAACCATGGGCTGAAGGATAGCGACATCTCGGGAAGGTAAAGAACCGCAACTAACTGTTCTCATAAATATTCTGACTGGCTGACGCTCCAATAGTAGTGAGAAACTTGTCACCGCCGTCAAAGAAAAGGTCCAAGAGATCCTTGCCGCCACAAGCGGTCTCACTTTGAACGACTATGTATGACTCTTTATCGTCTTTTTCTAGTACACAGTTGCTAAAGGTTATTGCTACCGTTACCAGGAACGGATGGGTAAAATTGTTCACGCGGTCATGGCGATCTTTATCCCGTTCCTTGCCCACGAACAGGATTTAGAAAATGCTCATATCGTATCTAAGGAGGTGTGGGAGGCAGCTAAGACCTTCGCCGAAGAGACGAAGGAGTTTGCCCAGGACTCCAGCATAGAATCCAAGGATTTCGACAAACAGTGGGCCACATACGAAAAGATCCTCTTGGGAGAGGTCGGTGCGTTCGCCATGCAAATGGTCTCCCTCATGCGGCAGGCCGCCCTTGTCCGAAGACCTTTCTTCGGCCGCACCGTTGGCATCGTTCGTATGTGGCAAGCTCTCTCTGACAGTACCAAATTGCGGGATGAGAAGCTCAGGTCTGCCAGAGTGAGAATACAAACGTGAGTCCTCTTTTCTTTCTGATTCTGCACCGCTCTTATATATGAACTTCAGGCTCTTGACCGACACATTGGCCCAGTTTAAACAGACCCACGATGAAGTCAAGTCCTTCGACAAGGGTTTGCAGGCCACTGTCGAAGCAAGGCAGGAGTCCTACACCGGTTTGGTTAAAAGACTTCAGGATGAAATCAAGACATACAATGTAAGTCTTGCTCGGGCGTATGGAAAGACAGGCGACTGACTTATTCTCCTTCAGGCCGGCGAATGGGACAATGTCTTGAAGGGGTATAAGAAGGGCGCCGATGTCGACGACGAGCACCTGAAGAAATACCACGCTTTCATTGAAGCCAACAAACGGGCAGCAAGTTTGAGTAAGTTAGCTGCCTGAACAAGCAGAGGAACCGTCCCCGGACTAACTTTTGACTCAGTAGCTCAGGTTCGAGCGTAATCTCCGAGAAGAAACGCTCGCTCCTACGGAATCCACCGTCCGATTCACAAGTGTTTGTTTTGTTGTAGGAAAATTACGCCGTTCACATGTTCACCTAAAGCTCTCGCATGTCTTTCCAGTACCGACTCTTTCCTCTTCTTTTCTCCCGCATACGAACCAGGCTTTGCTTAGCATAGATATATCCGTTGTCAATTATGATACCCATATATACCAATATCAATTCGACTTATTCTAGCATTTCTATTATGCGTTAGAGACGCTCCCCCTCGAGGATGAAGAAAGGGAAACAACAGCCACGAAGATACAGATATACTCAGTAGCTGGAATAGACCCTGGAGTACGATTTCTAGATGTTGGGATAGGCCGTGATCCGGCAGCGCTCGGCGAAGTACCGCCCCGCAAAAGGGCGGGCGGAAGGCCAGTGAAGAGCACGCGAGCCCGAGCCCGGAGGAAAGGCATATATTGTAGATGCCGGAGAGTGGCAAAGCACCGCAGGCAATGCCGAGGTTAGTTGATTCTACCGAGGACTAATGGGAAAGCGAAATGAGGAGGCGAATGATAATATAATTTTTTCGGCTCGTTGCATAGCACAGAGGATGGCCATCACTCAGCTGAATTGTCCAGTTTAGTGATGGCGGTGGAGTCAACTTACAGTGTTCCGATGGGCTCCCTTGGTGCAAATAACGTCCGATCCGCCTCAAATTTGGCACATATATCTATTTACATGAAATATGAAAGCTCAATTTTTCTGGAGAGTAAGAGACACCTCTTTGAAGAGAAATCCTCCAAAATGTGCGATTTCAGGGCAGTGACCCAAAGCAAACCTGGTGCCATGCGCCAACGGTTTCATTAAAATTCCCCAAAAAATCGTGGTGGATTTAGGAGATATATTCTGTTTTTTGAGACCGTTCATGGGCCAGATTATTCTACGGGATTGAGCAGGGAGCAGGCAGAAGAGTGAGCAGTGTCCCAAAATCGGTGTCAATGGTATTTTCCCACCCGCCGAACTCAGCGCGGCCCAAGGCCCCAAGTGTCCCAAGGAGACTGGAGTGATATTGCCTGGATCAAATCGCTCGGAATCTTGCTCACTGTCCTGCACACGTCTATCTCTTCCTATCGCTCCAGAACTTGACAAAAATACTCTGGAAAGGACACTGAACACAAAGATCAATTTCTATCTTGGTCCAGGAAAAGGCATCCCCAGTAAATCAGCGAAGTCCTTGTGATGTCCCAAGGACTGCCGGAACACTGTACCTATCGGAGCTTCAAATCTCTCAGCACGAGTATTTAATACAGGACCTGGGAACTGATTTCTTTGGCTTGGGACTGTTCATTCTTGCCCAGTCCGTTCGTATCGACTTGTAGCCCCGATTTCCGCGTATGATCATCGCACAGACGATTTACCTTATCCCTATCTAGCCATTATCATTCGTCAGCGGCAACGTTGCCGCAGGGTGGATATCTCTGCCGACGTCTGGCTGTACTGTGGCGCAACGGATACATGACCAGCTTGAATCCAGTTATTGTACACAACGGCAAAACGTGCTGTGCAGGTGCTTTGTCTCCATCACTTCATTCGTGTCGGAAATGGGGCTCGAATTGAGCTGAATCACTGATCGAGATAGAGTATAGACGCTCACTTAGCATCAGCATGCCTCATTCAGATCACTTCCTGGCTCCCATTCCCGGCCCCCATGCTGCCTCAAGGCCCTGGCGCCGATGTATATAAATGAAAACCTTTCCATTATTCTCCTCGTGCATCCCCTCCGACTTCCCTGTTCTTCTTTCCACCTCTACGTAGCAATGTTTGGCTCGCGCAAAGAAACCTCCCTCTCGTGTACGTAACCTCCTTTCGCTGAAGGTTGTACGGGTTTCTCAATTGTTACCCAAATTCAGATGCTCTCCCCACTACCATTGAATCTATCAAGGATGGGCAACAACGGACCTGCCAAACCGGCGCCATCTCTGTACGAGTCTCCATGTTCTATTATCCCTGGTCGACGTCCCCTTACGAAATATAACAATAATGCCTTCCTCCCTCCCATTCAGTCCACAGTGCTCGCTGTCCTCTCACTTCTAACCCTCATCTTTGTGAACAACTCTGGGTTGCTGAACCGAGATGAAAGGGACAGCATCCGCACCTTCCTAACTCTAGTTTGTTACGGAGCAGTGTTCTTCAACCTCAGCGCCTCTGTTAGCGGATTCGTGCTAATTGACAAGTTGGGTAGCTTGCCGTTACACGCAGCTCAAAAGCCATCAGAACTCTTGCCTGTAGCAGGCTACATTGAAGGCGACAGCGATACCTTGCTACGGAGATATGGAGCTGGAAAATCATGGAACCTCCTGGTTTTGCATTGTAGGTCGTTTTCAACAAATTAAAATTCAGGGATGAAACTGAAAATCACCTGCTTGTTGGTAGGGTTCTGCTGCTATGTTGTCGGCATCTGGTGCTTAGTCCTCGAGGTGGTCGTTTATTTGTGGTTAACGGAGACGGTTGCTGTAAAGGTTCTGATGCTATTGGCTGGGATCTTTACTCTCCTTCCGCTCCTCGCCTTCCTGTCCCCGATTTGGAAAACAATCACGGAGAAAGACAATTAGCTCCTTGCTTCGCAACGCATGTAGAATTTCTCCTTCGTAGAGGACTTTAAAGACTATCACATCCTAGAGATTTAACGCTAATGCCGTGTCATCATATCTATATGCCTATATGTACCTCTTATTATGCCATCTGCTTCTTCAAACCTTGGCAAACGACTGAATGACAGATGCGGTAAAATCATACCCAAACTGAGCATCGTGTCGAGCGCCAAAATAACCAATTATCGAGTGTTTCCTAGAAAGGAGTGAAGGATTGGACATCTTACTCCGGGAGGATTAAACAGGGGTCTCATGAAAGAACCTACGACGTTACAGGGTTTGCATAGGTTCGGCTACATAGACGCCCACATTATGGTGGCGGAGCAGATTAAGTGTGATGAAAGCTAATAATGTCGGAAAACTTCCCTCCTTTCTCGGGGCAATGCATAACGCGAAACAAGTTCTGCGTCAGGATATCCCATCGACATGCCGACTGCGACAATCTCATCATCGCCAATAGGCAATTGCCTCCTCAAAACGGACTGGTATCGGGTGATGCTCTCATACCGAATACGGTCAGCGCCAGCGTCCGCGTAGAAATCTAGACAATACCTGTGTAACAGTCGCGAGACCTCGTGCACAAGCTGCAATGCTAATGCTCTGAAGGAAGTAACCGACATCCAACCACGATCCTACATGAAACAAGTTTTAGCACCACGTTGCATCAAAAGGGCGGTCCCGACCCCGCATACCCTGACGGAGTCCCTTGTGGATCGTGACCACCAACGCAACCGGAGCATTGTAAAATTGGCTACCCGACGAGTAGATGAGTGGGCGGAACAGAAAGCAGGCCGAAGCCCATCGGAAGTTAACTCACTAATTGCTGCCTGCGGCCTTCAAACGGCCCTCTCGATCGCTTCTCTCAATCCCTTGCGCCTGTCCAACCATTCGCCCGAACTCCTGCCTACGCTCCGCGTACGGCTGCGGCATCAGTTCCAACGGCGGGTAATACTCGTACTGCGACGCATGCTTCTCAGGTTCATTTACGAACGCTGTCAGAAGTGCCTCTTTGACAACAGCCAGCTTGTCGCCTGTGAGACAATAGACTTTCTGCCAAGGTCTACGCGATTAATTGTTGGCGACCTTCGAATGGACAAGATGAATCGGGAGTTGCGCGACTTACTGTATGTTGTTTCCGGAAGGAGCGAAACGCGCGACCTCGATGATCTCCTCAATGGTGCTTCTCGAGACCTCTCGCGGCAAGAAGTAGCGACACGAAATACGACCTTTCATCAATTCATCAGCTATCGCAGCAATGTCAACTTCGGACTTCGAGGCCCCAACGCTGGAAGTGGGCGTTGGCGAATTGACTAAATGAGTTGAAACAGGCCTCGGGTTACGAACAGCACGGATATGGAACAAAGAAGACAGATCCAGCGCACCAACAAGCCTGAATTCCGGGATGGCTACCTCGTCGGGCGAGGTGAGAGTGGTTTCACTGGTGGTAGCTGCAAACGAGGCCATTTGGGAAAACGCGGAAAGAACGAGATGGGATGCAAGACCACCCCTTTGCGCTTTTCAAACCTTTTGCAAGATCGGACGACTTTCAAACGGTCATTAACCAGACTGCAGTGATGACGGCCCAATTCTAGAGCAACCTCTCCTTTCTATCCCAATTTTAGCAGGCCCGTATTTCCTGTTCAGAAAGGAAGTGACATTATCGAACAAAGATGCCAGATCCTAATGGCAAAGCAACATCCTCCCGTGCCGGAGATTAAACATTACTACCTCGTTTTATTCGGATCCTCCTCCTCTTCATCCGGGTTAAGTTCAGCAGCAACCGTCATAAGCCTAAGATCCAAAGTCAGAACCGATCGAAAAGAAACAGCGGTAAAAGAAACAAATCAAAAGAAGAACAGCGACAAAATTAACAGCMAAAAAAATAATAGAGAATAAATCTCACTTCGCAGCATCCAACCCAGCAAACACCCTCATCGCATGTAGATCCATCTGCATCTGCTCACACAGGTCCGCAGTTTGGCTGATCGCACGAGACATCCTTCCGAAACTTGCCGCAAGCTGCGCGTACAGCCTCTCCTTTGCCTGGGTCGCGTTGGTAGGTACCGGCCCCAGAGTATTCATCTCTCCGGCAGAGTTGGTTCACGTCGTGATGGTTTGACGAAAAGGGGCTTTCAACGTGAACGCGAAGGTGACGTAACAGACGTGATTGGTATCATGTGACTATATATTGACGCGTCGCGTCAGGTCGCGTCTCGACCTCCACGCGCTTAATTATTGTCTAAAGGGGGAGGGCTAGGGAAATGACGTAAAATTCTGTATATTGAACGACTATAGTACTGGGGGATAGGGATGGGGATGGGGATACATACAGTTCTCTGTGGGGAATAGGAATAGACAGCGACGAATAAACACAAGTAAAAGATAAAACACAATGATATGATGATGCCGCTTGAGCAGTAGTTTAGCATGTATATATACAACTTCAAGCAGTATAAAAATGAATAAAGAGACACATGTGATAGATAAGCATATCTCCAATAGTAAGAGTCCAAGCAAAAGATAGAGAGAAAATAGAACTGGGTATTGGTAGAGGCCACGCCAAGATTGTAGCTGCGCAAGTCAGGTGCACCTCTGAACACCACATTTGGATCACCATTTCCTTTCTGGTGAAGCCGTGTGAGATGCCGACTGATGATTGAGCGTGGATGGGCATCCTTGCTCCATGTCCCCTGCCCTCGTTGCTAATCTCAAGCCACTTGGATAGGTACAGTTGCCTTGTCCTGAGTCACCTGCACCTTTTTGCCCAATGCCAATGGTCAGTCTGGTCATTCCTTTGACTCAGGACTCGAGCCGCTTCAGTCCTCATGCCGCATCGGAGTTTATCACAGCCACCTGGCCACACCACTAGCCATGGACTTCATCGTTTCAAAGGACACCTTGAGCCACTCTAGCACTCATACTCATTTAATGTGAAGCTGCCTGATTCCTAGACCCTCTGGTCGTGCCACCTGAGAGTCCTGGCGGTTGTGTGTAACAGATATATGACTTTCTGAAGCCGCTTCAGTTGAGCTGCCTGACTTTTAGCATGGCATCAACTAAGGTAGCTCCTTTAGTCTGGGTATAATACAACTGGGGTGGCCTCAAGCTGACAGTCTCCAGTAACTTCAGCTCTCGTGTCCCTAGAGCAAGGTAGTACTAGCTCTTTTCTCCTTCTTAAGATGCATGAATCTTATTGATAGCATAGTCTTTCTTGTACTTAGAGGGTCAGACCATGTCAACATTGTAGTTTATTATTGTGAAAATTGAACTATTATTTGCTAAAACAGATGTGATCGTATCAATGGTGACATGGCAGTGGTCATAAGGCATTGGCAGGCTTGATGAATCCTTGTAGCATCCTTCAGATGAATAGATGCACCTAACAGGGAAGCGGGATTGGGAGAGGTAGGATCTTTTGTTGCAGAATACCTCAATGTTGAAGTTGAACTGGAAAGGAGCAGTGTGCTGGCAGTTGTTAGCCGCTCCAGAAATGGTAATGAACAGGGCTTGGTTGGGTTCAATGACAAAGCAGGGGCTATTGTCTCTGAGGGGTGCAACAGGGATGAGCTGTCAACAGTGCAATGCACAGTGAGTCCCAGAGTGCAATTGAGAAAGGAGCAAATGGACATACCTTTTCTGCCTTGATGATAAAGTCATAGTCTTGCCTGTCAATAGCAGAATCCTCCTCCAGGGAGGTACAGATTGGCATACGACTAATCTGCAAAAAAGCAATGATAAGGGCAGAGGAAAGGTGGAGGCTGGGGAGGACTCACTGAACCAATGATGGCATAAAGGAAGGGAGGTTGGTCCTGGTCAATCATGACACAATTGGCTTTGGTGCCATTGTAGTATGATAACACACCCCAGGTAGCAGCAGGAGCTTGGCTGGTGCCATGCTTCCCAATGTTGAAGCTGCAGTCAAAAAACATCTTCTGTGCACCTTTGCAAGGTCTTCCAAGGCATGCAAGGCCAGTGATGAGTGCACTGCTGGGTGTAGTGATGAGATTGGTGCTGCCGAGATCAGAACACACACAAAACACCCAACACAACCTATGCTTAGGCTGTGTGAAGTCTAGCAGTGTGAGAGTAAGGCTGCACAAAGTCAAAGTGCAAGTAAGTGGGGGTTATAGAGTGAATTAAGAACACAAGGTATCCATGTTCTCTCTTGGTTAACTTCCACAAAAGACTGGAGTACCCTGATGTACACCTAGTTAAAATTCCTAATCCTAAGTAGTCACTCCTTATGACACTTAAGTTCCTGAGTCCAGATACCCAATAGTTCACACTGTGTGAAGTATAAATCAGAAAGCTTGATAGATTTGTCAATAAACTCAAGTAAAGATTAAAACACCAATGATACAATGATGCTGCTCAAGCAGTAGTTTAGCATGTATATATACTACTTCAAGCCATATAAAAATAGACAGTGCACACACATGTGATAGATAAGCATATGGCCAATAGTAAGAGTCCAAGCACAAGATAGAGAGAGAGTAGAACCGGGTATGGGTAGAGGCCACACCAAGATTGTAGCCACACAAGTCAGGGGCACCTCTGGATGCCAAATTAGGATTACTATTTCCTTTCTGGTGAAGCTGTGTGAAATGCTGACTGATGATCAAGGGTGAACAGGCATCATTACTCTGCATCCCCTGCCCTTGTTGCCAATCTCAAGCTGCTTGGATAGGTATGGTTGCCTCATTTTGAGTCGCCTGCACCTTTTCATCTGATACAAATGGTTGTTCTGGTCATTCCTTTGACTCAGGACTCATGCTGCTCCAGTTCCTCATGCCATGTTGGAGTTTATTTCAGCCACCTAGCTGCACCATCAACTATCACTACAGGCAAGGATTTATAAGGTCAGAGACTGAATGTTCTAACAAATCAACACACAAATGTTATAGACAGGATTGTGTTCTTTTACTGACAGAATCCTTGCCCATATTCAAAAATTTGCCCACAGTTTAGTCTTGGAGGAAATGGTTTGAACATGTTTTAAAATATTCCCCCAGACTGAATCCTTTTTCTTGACAGGGCATTGGGCAGTTCTGGAACAAATAGATTCCCAAATTCAAAATAAGTCCAACCACATTTCTTCCAAGCACAAATTGTTTTAAATGTTTAAATTTTATATAGTCATTGAGCTTCCTACTATATCAAATAATTGATTCAAAATTTAGGAGACCATTTGTGGGAACAGTTGTTTCTTGACCAAATTCATCCATGCCTGTAGTGTATGGACTTTGTCATTTCGAAGGACACCTCAAGCTGCTCTAGCACTCATACTCCGTTAATGTAAAGCCACCTGATCTCTAGACTCCCTGGTCATGCCATCTGAGAGCCCTGGCAGTTGTATGTAAAAGGTATACAACCTTTTGAAGCTTTAGTTGAGCTGCCTGACTTTTAGCATGGCATCAACTAAGGTAGCTTCTCCAGTTAGGGTATAATACAACTGGGGCAGTTCCAAGTTGACAGTCTCCAGTCACTTCAACTCTTGTGTCCCTAGAGCCTATAGTACTAGCTCCTCTTCCTTCTTAAGCCATGTGAACCCTATTGATAGCATAGTTATTCTTATAGTAAGAGCATCAGACTGCATCAACATTGTTGTTTATTATTGCAAAAATTGAACTGTTATTCACTAAAACAGATGCACTCGTATCATCTCCCCCAAACTAGCTCTTGACTGTCCTTGGTTGGCCTGAATAGAGTGGCCCAAATAGTTCCTCCAATCCTAAGTTATCCTCAACCTAGGTTTAACTGGTCCTAAAGGGAGGAAGTTCCATTAACCTCCAAAGCTGCTTATTCCCTTAGCACCACAGATTTCAAGCTCAGATCTGTTGACCTTTGTAGTTATGCCAAACCATTGCTTCTTTGAAGAAGTCCAGGGTCAATGATTTTCAGGGACCAAGGAGGTATCTTTGTCAATTAAGGTTATGGTAGCTCCTGTCCTGTCAAGATCACTGCTTTCCAAGCTGCATATCATCATCAACTCCACTGTTCTGGATTCTTGAAGCTGCTTCAAGGTTTACAGCCTTTCCAAAGCATAGCTTGAGTGTACTTCTCATCCAGTTAAGCTCTCCAGAGCTCCCTGAGATATATTTTCCTACATCAGGAAAAATGGTAATCCGGGAATCGTACAAATGTTTGCACATGTTGCACCTTTCAACGATATTTTCAAACATTTTGAGAATCCTGAACTACCTGGTTTAAATTCTTAGAAATTCATCTACTTCTTCAGAGATCTAGCATGCTGGTGAGAGGAAGCTGGTCCAGATCACAATGAAGATATATTTCATTAAAAACGAAGTTCGGCGTACAGTTGCCGATCAGTAAACAGATTGATGTGGGAGACGGTGCATTGATCTAAGACAGTACTGCTGCTCCAGGAGCTAGGAGCGAGGGGACCGAATTTGGGGAACAAGTGAACGCTCCGAAAAACTTGTGAAAGCGGGACAATGCTGGAAAGGATGGTCCCATCACTTGGGGTATTCTTTGAAACCTTATACAGACCTGTTACTCAGTCGGGCTGGGCTAGGAATGGTGTAAACCACTCAATGTACGCTAAATGACTCGGCACCTTGGAACGCATGTTTTCGTCAACCAGATCCATAATAATATTGGATGGAAGACTAAAAATGAGCCGAATGCGACCAATGCGTCTCCCTCGAATCCCAATTTCTCTCCCAGTTGGCTCTTTGTTCACGAGAATTGTATCAAATCAAGCAGGAACAAGTCTTCCCTGGCTATCTTTTGTAGGGCCATGTGCATGGATGATATCGATGGTTGTCAAGGCGTTTGTCAGAGGGTCCTCCCGTTGAAACTTGAACAAGTTCCAGACAGGGAGCGAGCGGCAAGGGAGGAAGGTATTGAAGATGACTCAATCCAATTGATGATGTGTCAGGGAGGGATTGTTGAGCAGCACTATGAATTGGGAAAGTGCTGGGAGGAAATGCACGGCACCGTGACCAGATGGTGATCGAATGAACTTGAGTGACACATTTCGTGATAACGGTTTCTTGGCTACCCTAAAAAATCGCCGCTGATTGAGCTCAGGTGCAAGCCATTCCACTTCCTGAGCTGGAATGGAGCGTAGTGCCTGCTGTTCTTGCCATTTGACGTACTGATTGTGGCAAGAAATCTTCTCCTTTTGCTCCAGCCACCGTGTCATTTGGGTATATTTGTCCTTGTGATTGGTGGCATGATAAGCGTCCTTTGCAAGGTCAATATGTAGTCGCTCGGTGTATTCAGTATTGAAGTTATCTGTGGTCCCCATAAGCTTGATACAGCGAACGTAGTGGGATGCGAAGTGTAGTTTTGGAATGTTGAAATCTTTGCGAACGCCTAGGGTGACGAATATGTGCTTGTGCTTGTGAAACTTGGATAGCGCATCTTCTAGTAACTGTAAGGTTTCAGAAGTATGAACAGGGTACTGGGCAAGGTATAGGAAGTTGAGGACTGCACGAATTGCTTTGAGGAACGGATTATTGGAGACATTGTTGGGAAGCTGAATGTCGATGACCAGTCCAAGAAGAATCTGGCACATTTGAGCGTGTTCTTTTCCAGAAACACGAGAGAGTGTCGTTATTCCTTTGAGAAACAGGTGAACATTATGATTGGGTGGTAGACGACAACAACGAGCATTGATCTCTGCTGAACCACATGTGACGGTGACCCATGAAATGAGATGTTTTGCAAAGCCTTGATATAGCTGATGTAGCACGTCGGGGGTAATTGACTGGTAGATGTTTGCATACAGAAGGTTCTTCCAAAACGGTTCTGGAATTGGTTTGACCCGAAGCTCCTTTGCCAGCTCACGATATCCAATTGGATCTTTTTCAATGTTTTTGAGGGCAACGAGGATTGGGGTAAGGGGGCGCCATGAGTTGTTCACTGAGTCAATGTTGAATTCTCCCAGCTCATTGCGTGAAGCTGGGCAGCCAACGCAGTCGCCGGTAATCGTGCATGCCCCTTGTACTTGCTCAGGGTAGTCACCAATGAAACAAGCATATAATGGGTGTGTCTGATAGGCAACACCACTGCTGTTGGCCATCAATGTGCCCTTGGTCCCCTCCTTAACTAACGGCACAAGAATCGTTGACATGCACGAGTGATAGACATTAAGCCCACAGCGGCGGTGGGAGGCTTGGTTGGTGATGTGGGAGAACCGTGAGGTAGGAAGGTATGCGAGTAGCACATAGGCTCGATAAGATGGTCGGCGACGGATTTCTTTTGGGATGTTACCAATTGTCATGTAGAGTGGGTAGGCGGATTTGTTGCAGAATAATGTGAGCTGTGTTTTGTCAGATGATAGAATAATGGGGATGATGGTTGCGCCGGCCTTCTTCTCATTCAGTTTATCCTGTGGGCTAATCAGAACAACAATAAGGTACTGTAATTGGCAAGTACTGACCTGCGTTTCCCACCACCAATCTCCGGTATGCATGTCGTGGTATAATTGAATTGTGCACGACTCGTCTGTGTAGTGTTTCTCCAGTGAATACTTGAGGTATGGTGCCAACTCAGGGTCACGGAACATTGCCTTGACACATTCCACAATGTCGCGCATATAGACGTCGAATACCTCACCTCCGAGTGTAAAGGAGGATTTCTTGAACAGAGGTCGTGAGGGAAGCTTGTTGTCGATGATCTTGTTCAATTCGACACTATTCTTGAACGCCAATCCCAGCCTGTCGACAACCTGTTTGGGTAGTCACAGTCAGTACATTGCTGGAGAAGTGAACAAAAATACGCACCCCTTCAATTGATAGCAACTCAGTCACCGCTGTAGCACTCAGATTATTCTGAGTCTTGGCTCAACGAGCAATCTCCCACTCTAACTTCCCTGAAAATGGCGTGTATATGTTGTCCAGATCATTGGACTTCAGACTGGTTGAATAAAGATCTTGAGAGCTCGATCCTGTTGATATTGGTTGCCCTGCAGAGCCGTGGTACTGCATGACATGAGGGTGCAAATAGGTTCCACTTGCTGGAGGGGGTGTTCAATGGTCCTGCGCGCCGGATGGCGGTAAATCACGCAAAGCTGTATTTTGCTCATCTTCTTCAAGTGCATTGGGATCAGGGGAAAATTCTGGAGCATTTGGCCTTGGCACCTCGAGTCTAGACTTCTCAATTTCCGCATCATCCGCTGCAGTGTTGTATTTGTCAAATGCTTCGAAATCCTTGAGGCTCTCATTGTCAGCCAGTTGCGATGATGTGCAGGTAGCAAACTAGGGCACTCTAACAACCAAACTATAGAACTAAAAACACACACACACAACCACAACAACACAACACACCAAATATCTTCGTGAAGATAAAGGCAGGCAAGGAGTATAGGTAAAAGCTCTAAGTCTAGTTGACAGAGGCTTCTAGAACTCTTCTTGTACAATTGCAAGTTCGAGGGGGAGCTAAGGCTCAACCAGCAACAATAGAAATGCTTCACGAAGTGACTTCACTAACACACGGTAGGGTTCGAGAGACAACGGATAACTTCGCAAACAGAGGACACGACCTCAAGCAACTTTAACGCAAGAACGATTCAATAAAATGCAAGTGACACGACTCTGATTGACTTCGCAAACTTAAACACTCTTTCTTGATAACAGATGGCTCTCGTAGATTCCTGGGAACATGGTCCCAACGCGAAATACAAACGCTAGCTACCCGCTAACGGTATAATAGATAAAACAGAGATATATATATGTAATTATTGTTTGGCAAACAGGCAAAGAAACAAACAGATGACAGAGACAGAGAGATAAGAAA
>JANBPK010001721.1:0-14032 GCA_027579435.1 Candolleomyces eurysporus
TTGAGTCGGCTCTTCAGAAGTTCTCAACCGAGCCGCTTCGTACTTCCGAATCCAGTAACTGTCATGTTTAATTGACTTAACGGATTTTCCATCACGTCCTCGAAGCCACAGAGTGACGTTACACCTTCCACTTAGCGAATGTCAGGGCGAATGTCCCTTGTAGTGTGCAGACTCTCTTCCTACGCCGTACCTCGCCAGGTCGGGCGCGCAGTTGTGGTTCCGAATCGATTCGTTACCCTTCGGATACGTTCGCAGGGCCTTCCTACTTTAAAGCACCACTGCCGAACCGTCGTACTTAGGTTCTGAGCCAGATCCTTGAGAGCTGCTAAGTCTGAAGCCGGGAACCGCTTCGACTCTTGGTTTCGCAATGTTCAGAAGACATGCTGAGTTCTATAAGTCGTTATCGTTACTTAGTACTTTAATTCAGAAGCGCTTCCGAAGAAAAGTTCTATTAATTCGCGATTTTTCTAGGGGTATGCAGGCAGCTGCCGTATCACCGTATGCATGGTGGTCTCGTACGTTGAAGGGTGGGACCTCGGCTGGACGGGAACGTAAGTTTAGGAGGTGAGTGATGGGTTCGAGTCGTACCCTCCAACAGTGCGTGCTTGTGGAATTCAGAGAGGCCTGGTATCCATGGTCAACATCATGTTTGTATTTATTTTGTTGGGCACTCGCAAAATCGCACCTTCATCGAGCTCTGAGCTTGCCATTGTATCACAAATGATAAAACTGCAATAAAGACGAATTTTCGAAATTACCAAATCCGACACCAACCAGCTGTCTGAAAACGGAAGGGCCCCTATTCCCAAGCAGGCCGATGCCAGCGGCCCTTATATAGGTTACAGTACACGTTACAGCAGCACAGAGACGAAGGTAGGACAGACGTAGCTACAGCTACACATTTACAATGAGTCAAGATAGTTGGTTGTGGTAGATGTGGATACGGGGGTGACTTGTCACACACCGCTGGCGCAGGATCCCTGCTGGGAGCTATTAATTAGATCCCTGCTGCGGGTTAATATCGGCAAGGGCACGACGTTGTTCACGTTCTCTTCTCCACTCTCGGATTCTGCCCCTCACTGTCGGAACGACTTCAGGTGTATCTCCAGGAGTGACATGATAACGGGGGAATATCTTTCTGTAGGAATGTCAACGACAACTTTTACAACACAATTGGTCAGAAACTCACAGATTCCACCACATTAATAACTCATCTACCTCCTCCTTCTCCTTCGGATCCTCCAGAAATTGGAGGACGGAAGCATAGAACTTTTCCGAGTCGCTCAGAGTCTCACCAAGGCACAGATTCTCATTCGAGCTCAGGCCGAATCGCACCTGTTAAATGCGTCAAGACTGGACGAACAAAGGCTCAAGAAAACCGCTTGCCAGGGTAGCAATGTATGCCAAAGAGGGTATCGTAACACGTCTCATACCGTTTATCTCCACGTTTCCTGCACGAGTCGCCCGTGTTGCTTCTTCAACGGAGCTCGGCGATGTAAAGACGTGTTTGAATCCCTGGTTATTCGGCGTCAGCTACGCAGATGCGGTCAAAGGATAAAAACGTACTTTAACAAGTAGATTTCCTCGCCAGAGGCCGTCCCAAGGGCTTTCCCTGTTGTACGGCCTCTCATAAATGAAGGAAGGCCAGTTATCCCCGGAAACAGTCAGTTCCCCTGTCTTATGCCTTTCCCATATGCTAGATTGCGAACATGAATCAATACTGTGTTGGTGCAGCCTTTGGCAGGATATTTACTTACCTTGAATTTGCCCAATCCAACATTGGAGGACAAAGCAATTCGCCCGTTCGGTAGTGGAAGAAGCCGCGATCTGACTTCCTGTTCTTGGAGAGGGGTGGGATGAGCACGCTACCCGGGGGCGTTATCCAGCCAAGTATCGCCCCCTTTGTAGACCTGATGTCATCAGCGCGAGCCCTGCCCACCCCATGGTCTAACTGTCAAGTGCAATGAAGTCAGAGGAGTCTCGAGTTACAGAACTGAGGCCAGCCTACCGTGCTTGCAATGTAGAGGAGCTCCTGCGTTGAAGCGCTCATAAGTCGTGTATCTAAGCCTGGTGCAAGGCCTTTGAGTTGGGTAAATATGTCATGCTCCTGTTGCTCCCTGTTTGATTTTCAGCGTAAGTCAATTGATGATTACTTGTCTGGAGACGACGTACTCTGGTGAAAGCTCCAAAAAATGGAGTAAACCGGCTTTCATCTCGATCTGCCGCATAAGTCCTTCCTTGATCAACGGGAAAATCTTGCAAAAGCCATGAATAGTGCGTCCAAAGTGCTTCCCATTTCCAACCAGCGGATCAGATTTCTGAGCGCTGTATGACTGATCAGCAGGAGGCATTATCGAAAGGAGAACACATCCACCCACATCCTTCGCCTTGGTCCTAAAGAAAGGTTGCCGTTCTCATTGTTTTCACCATCGGCGTCGTCTCTCCCTCGTCGGCCAAGGACTTGGGCAGTTCCACCCCCATTGGGAGGCGCTCCGCTATTCTGACCGCCGGCTTGATCGTGGAGCATAATGCGATACAAGAGGAGATTTAGGGCTTCTTGGGTAGAAGGAGTAGGGTAGTGTCAACCTGACGACATGTTTCGATGAAAGACCCGCATATTATATACCTCTCAACCGAACCACAGATGAAAATTTGGCAACTTCATCGGATTGCTTCTGTGCCTTGCGCCCGGCACCGGAGAACCGAAAAGAAATCAATTGCGACGCAAATCACGCAGGAATAGGAGCCCTGTTCATCGGCAGCTTTTCGAGCGAAAAGGCAGATTGGGCTGCGGACATTGACTCCAGCAGTTGGGCGCTAATGCTGTGGCTCTTCTCGAAAAGTCTCAAGTCCGAGTTCCTGTCTATTCGTACAGCACTTTGAGCTGCGGTTGTTTTCCAGGGGAACCGGCAAATCACAGCATCGTCATGGCGCATCCAAATGTAGCGTAGCTCAAGCCATAAAAGCCATAACGATTAAATTATTGTATTCCCCTATGAATCTTCTGGAAAAATCTCAGGTCCAAGTTCACGTCTACTTGCACAGCACTTCAGGCTGCGGCTGTCTTCCAGGGGAATTGGCAAACCACAGCGCTGTCATGACTCATCTGAATGTAGCGTAGCTCAAGCCAAAACAATTAAGTTATCATATCAACCTGTGGTTTGAGGGCTCTTCTCGCAAAGTTTTAGGTCCAATTTATCGTCTACTCGCACAGCACTTCGAACTGCGGTTGTCTTCCAGGGGAAATGGTGAACAAGAGCCTGAGTGCTGTTGGGGTGTATCCAAGACTCATGCTAATTTATCGTCAAAAATCATGTATCATGGTGCCGTATGGCCTGAGTTGAAGGCTATATAAAAGGGTACCAATTGCTCGACTAACTAACAAGCACAAGTTTCCTTCTTCTCGATCTCGCGACCACCAACTTATCTCCTACCCCTCCAAATGCCGCTATCCGTTCCAGTTGATTCCGACGTGCATAATGCTCACCTCCAAACGCTTTTGAACAGGATTAACTCGTGCAAAGTGTTCGTGCTCCACTGGGATTACACCACTAGAGACCTGAGGCCACACGNTTTTGTAGGTTCCCGGTTTCAGAACCCTTCGCAATCGACTAACAGGACTTTGCTAGGCCATGGGTTAATGGAGTGGCTGTTCCGCCCGGGGAGCTGGAAGAATATAGCCGCATGCATTATTATCTACTGCCGTGTTGCCTGTGTCCCTTCTTGGATGATTCGGATGAGTACAAAGCATCAAGAGTCGGCTTGGTTTACTTCGTCGTACAAAGGAAGGCTGAAGTTTCCTATCGCAAGAAATATGTTGCTGCGTGTGCTGACCAGCGTTGCGGATACTCCGGTATAATTGTCTAATTGCCTCATAGATGATGCGAGCTAATTACCCCATCCCAGTCACCCTCGACGATGTCTTTGACAAAAATACTCAACCAAGACAATCCCATCGCAAGCGAGGTATGTATTTTGCTGATAAATATGTACGTTGAGATTGTTTGCTCATGCGCCTGCTAAGATAAACGCCTTCCTCTCGTGGGAAACCCCTTCCTCTTCATGACTGACGAGACCGAAGAGGGTGTCAAGAAGAGCGGGATTCGCCAGATCAGTCTTGATATTGAGGATAAAACCAACCAAATGATCCGGGGACCAAGACAGTGTAAGTTGTATTTGAAATCTCCGGGTTCTTCATGCTCAGTCGTCAACTGAAATTCTAGTGTTGAAGAAAGCAAACCCCGATCTTTTTATCAAGATGGAGGGAGACCTTGCAATGCTTGTTACTGAAGGGTTACCTGTTATGGAGTACCTCAAATTGTTCAGAGGTTCGACGATGCAGGATGAGGTACGGAGATTCACTGTGATGAGAAACAGTGAAAGATGATATTGCTCGGTAAATCGGGAGTCGGGAGGGTGGTGACAAACGTTCAGTGAGATTACTGAGATCCTGGGGCTTGAAGCGTATCGCTGCCAAGTATAAAGCGAATGAGAAAGAACGCCTCTTTCACAACTAGCTTTGGTGAGAAGAATCTGTTGAGGGGGACTTGGGGAAGGAGGAGGGGGAGGAGGTTCGAGGGCGTCACTGAGAGGGGTTCCTTCTGTTCGGAGAAGATATTCTTGAAGAGGATTAAGGGAAGGGAATTCGAGGGTTCGGAGTCCTTCTTCAATATCGTGTAAGCGTGAGGACGACGTCGTCGATGTAATTGGTTACTCGGAGTTCGAAGGAGTTGGTGATGACCCTCTCGTTTGGATGGCGTTCGAAGCACGTAATATCCACAATAGTTGTTCCTTCTTCGTAGCGAAGGGACCCAATAGACGTCGTAGCTGTAGGGTTCCTACCAGCTCTTGAGCAGACGGTGACAATTGGGAAACGTTGAGTGAATCGAATAGGACGAGGAGGTGAACGATCGGTATCGTGAGAAGCACTTGGCCTAGGGTAAGGTCTATGCCTCCGGCGAGGGTGAGATGGGGGACGATGTCGAGGCGAATGTACTCGTTGTTGAGCGTCCACTGTGTTCTCAGTTTGAGCATACACAGGGAAAAGAAGTCGAGGTTTGTTTGTCAGGCACCAGGTACAAGTAGACGAGGTTTGATTCTCGAGAACAAGCTAAAGAACTACTACATGGTTTAGCTCGGTATTTATACTACTTGAACCGATCGGGCAAGTCCGGGCTGGCTCGATACATATGACCAGCATTGGTGCTTCTACTGTTCCTACTTGATAACTATCAACTATTAATAGCAAAGAAGCAGGGTAAAGGGCAAAGAAGCCAGGGTAAAGGGCAACGGATAAAAGTAAAAGAGCAGGGCATAGGGCATCCTCGGGCAACGGATAAAAGTAAAAGAGCAGGGCATAGGGCATCCTCGGGCTAAGGGTTAAAACTGGGCAAAGGGGAAAGATAACGTACTACTAAGGAGAGAAGTCCGAGGGAGTCCGAGTCAAATATAAGTAAACAATAGAAAAAAAAGATACCCTAGGGGTTATTACATAACATTACCCGCAGAGACCTTTTGGAATCTATTCATCCAATGTACCCGGTGCAAGTACGTCCTTCCACGCCACTACTTTCCCTACTCCCATGAATGCGCCACCAAATCCATGGAGAGCGGCACGAGTCTGTGGAAGGATACAGACGTCGACTCGAACGATCCGCTTAAAGGGCTTCGAAAGATGCACGCCTTTTTCAGCAAACCTTTTGATTTTGAACCGCTGTAACTCGCTTCATTGCAGGAGCTGCCGCAAAAGACGGTAATTTCTTCCGGCTCTGTTTCCCAGTAGTCAACCAATGTACCATTTACTCTTGTTCAAATTATAACGCAACTGGTGTTGCATGTCATGGTAGTTTGTGTAGGACAAAAGGATTTATTTAAAACACGAGCGGCGTTACAAGAAATCGGAGTAGTTTTACAAGAATTCAGGCAAGGTCGGGCTAATTGGTAGAGATGAATGGATCCGGGAGAAGGCCTTCAAGATCTTGAGTCCTCAAACTGTTGTAGTTCAGGATCGTTTGAACGCCATCCCACCCCTGGAATCGCTCAGGCAATGGAGTGCCATCCTTGACATCGTATATAGCCGGGCCAGTCGTCGTTGGAATACGAACAATCGGAATGATTTCCGCTGGGACCTGTATAACGGTCTTGTCACCAACGTGGATCCATACCCCTTTCCTCTGAACGATGGAGAGGATAGCTTTGTTGTCTCTGCTGAAGAAGGAAACAACTTCGGGGGGATCCATATGAGGTCTGGTGGCCGACCCAAGCTGGATCGAAGCAATCGGTTCAATCTCGCCAACTCGGGTCGCATCGTTACCGCTCGACCAGAAGGACCATAGGAGACGGAATGGAAAGAAATTGCAGATCTTCCGGAGCAATATAGTCATGCTGAAGTTGAAATTGCAGGCCTAAAACACGTCAGTATACGATCGTTCCAGTAAGACTTGTACTTCACTTACRAGAGAAATCTTGGGCTCGGACTCCACCAAGTCCCGGTCAGCATTGGGCCCGAAGGAGATGCGGTTGCATAGAAGGTTGCAGAACTAANGTAAAACGCGTTAGTCAAAGGCAAGCCTCAGTAATATTGAGGTTATACTTACCAGGGAACCCTCGCGTTCATTGATGCGCTCGTTCTGAGCCCGCTCCAGGTCAAGATCGACATTTGTGAGGACGTATTTCGAAGGATTGAGACCTGCGGGTGCCGCAATGGGTAAGTAAGCAAAGTCAATCGGCGTATAATATCAACAACTTACCATTGTTCGTTTCAACGTGAACAAGGCTCCTGGGCCCATTGGGGCCATCCTGAACGGAAAAGAAACCACCTACGTCGCGAAGAACGCGTGGCTTGCGAGGGCGGTTCGCGCCCGGCACCAGGGATGGATAGCATCGGTAGGGCGGCGCGTCGGGACGCGGAACGTAAACGTCAGTGAGGTCRATCTCTTCCGGGCCTACAACGTCGCTAGGGGAGGTTGAGCTGTCCAGCCGCTGGCGTAGAAGGCGGCGGGTGCTGCTGCCATAGGAGAGGTTCTAGCGAGCAGACGGTCAGTGTTTTATAAAAGGATTAGAACGTCCAAGTAGCTCACCTCCGCCGCGATGACCTGAGGATTGCGCGGTATGTTCGGGGTGGGCGTTGCGCCGGGTTCCATGGCCGTTGGAAGTTAGACGTGGTGGATGTGTTCTCGAACGGGAGCAGAATCAATGTTTAAGTATCGTTCTATTTGTCCCTTCCCAGACTCTCTATACCAACAAGTCACTAGAAAATCGCTACGCGCTAAGATGATCGGACTTGTGTCCATTTTCGGTTCTTCATAAACCCAATTTGTGGCCAAAATACCCGACGCCCAACAACTAGGTTGGCTTGCCGTCTATGATTTTCGAGACGGTTTTCTCGCTGAGCCCGTAGTGAATCCAACGTCTTAGATTGTAATATGTGTGCTGTCTTCAACCGTTCTTTTTGTTGCTTAGAGGGTATGCACTTGAGTTGTGTGAATTGAGACGGCAGAAGCCGCGTAAATCTAAAGACACAGCCGAATGATTGCCCTGGATAACTTTTTTGACTTCAACGGTGAAGGAATCCAATTGGCCATTCTTCTGATCACGCGGTGCTGTTATCTCATATATTACTTGTCTGTCAAGCTGAATGGAAGACTCGAAAAAGGGAATGGTCAGGCTCACACGCCAAATGCCAGGCTTGCGGTGCCTAGCTAAACCAAACCACAAGCCAACCCAGTTGAACCAGTACATCGAGGGCCTATCCTACACGGCAATATCCGCGTGGTTTCAAACTCAACCCTAGTTGAACCGCAGTCATCTGGAGTAAACTGGAACAACCCCCCCTCTTTCYTCAGTAACGCTTCTTTCCACTTGCGTACGCGCCYTCAGCCATGCCGTCAAAGACGAAAACATTTAAATCTGCCTATCGCGTACATTCAAAGGGCGCAAAGGCGATTCCTAAGTCTGGGGCCACCCCGACGTGTCGAGTACGGACTTCTATTTTTCATGCTTGTTTCACCCAGCGCTCATCCTCCAGCCAAGAATTCTCCGGACGGTGCCGCTCAGCAGGGGGCCACTCTCGCTTCTTCCAGCAAAGGGAGCCCAGCTCCAAGCCCAACTCCAAGCCCAATTCCAAGCCCAACTCCCGCAACCACGATCACTGTTTTTTTAAATGCCAGCCGTGAAGATATCCTCGTTGAGCGGGTTTTGGAGAGATACGACTCGGTTTGGGAAGACATTATCTACCTCAATGACAGGATACAAGCACGGTTCACCGAGTTGACGAGTTGCTCCAACGACATCTACACCCTTCATGCACACCTCAAGCAGCACAATTTTACGGCCCAAGAAAGACGACTTGCTCAGATTCTCGACACAGGTATGAACATCCCTGTCTTTGCTTCGTTCTGCACGACTGAATGGTTCCAACAGTCAGAATCCGCGAGCCTAATGCGACGATAACTTCCAGAAAAGCGGTTGAAACGTGAGGTTGAAACGCTCTCCAATCGATGTATATTATTTCTTGGAATTTACGTAGACTACACTTTCAACCTCAAGTCCGATGCCTTGTTCCTTCTAAGTCCCTCGTGGGAAAGTCACAGGATTTCTAAAATATCCTGTGGCTTTTGATGGCGCTGCCTTCTTTTGGAAATTGATCCGAATTGGGGAATCGCGCCTGCGCATTTCAGAGTCGACGACAGAAACAACATATACAGAGGTGCTACAAGAAAAGAACGAGTTCCTATCCTCTAGCATATCGCTTGGCTACAGGCAAAGAAAGCGGAGCCGTCGTAATCAGAGGGAAGTGCGCTGGTAAGGCGTTCAATCGTGAGTTCAGCGTTTTTCAAGCTGACGTATTGCTTCCTGGACGTGTCCTTCTCCTCTCTTATAACGTCTAAAGCCATGTTGTAGTCGCTTTCCAATGCTTCAAATTGCTGTTCTCCCACTTCGAGAGCATCGCGTAAGTCCTGGAAGTCGTGCACAAGCGCTTCAACTTTTGCCTGAAACGCGTCAACCTGACACGCCAGAAGGTTCAAGCCCTTCTTCATCAATTCCGCGTGCTTCCCCATATTCGGGTCCACAGGTCTTGGTGCGAAGCTCGTCATCGGCGCCTGGAGCTGCTGGTTCAAAACAGTGATCTTCTTTCGAGACCTAGTCTTTCCTATGGTAAAGATTAACACGTCAAGAAGCTCCTAATACAAGTCTTGTTACTTACCCTCCTGGACAGATGTTACCGGTGATCCCTGAGCACCAGGGAGTTTGTTCTCATCAGTCGGCTTCTTGCGACGTTTGATAGACGTGCGAGCCGAGGAAGAAAGGGAGGCAGTTGCTTTGGGCATCAGAATGGGAATACAGGGATAATGGCTGGTACTCACCGTCTTGAGCCCATATATATGGGAGCGGAGCCCTGCAAGGTGCAGCGTTTCAAGTTGTCAAAGTTCCGTACGAGTCATCGCAAGTACAGGTTTCTGCTGCGGCGTCCAATCTATGTCATGTATTGCTGTAGAGCTGTAGAGTGTTGACAGAAAGAAGCCCATACGCAGTTGAGAGCGGGCTCATAGCTGAGAGCCCTTCGCAAGATCACTCCACCCTCTCTCATTGCTGGCTCGGCCGTGTCCCACAGTTCATATCTTAGCACCTTCGAGGACCTCCTAGATCCTAAACGTATCCATGGCTTCGAGCGGGCATAGACGGAAACGCGACTGCACCTCCCTCTCAAGCAGTAATCTCTGCGGAGCCTGCGGAAAGTCGTTCTCAGCCTCCCACATTCTCGCCAAGCATCAAAGAAAGTGTCAAGACACTGCTCGAGAATTAGAGGAGCTGAGAAGTCGGGCGATTCAATTGCAAGAATCAGTGAAACGCAGGCGGCTTGACGCAGCTGGCGCCTTTGAGAGCATTCGAGAGCCTCAAGCTGTAAGTGATACTAGCTGTTAATCATCCCCGCTCACAGTCCACGTCCTTATTAATTGTAGCATCTGAGTCGAACACTAGCAGCCGAAGGCCAACCACATGAAACCTCGCCTCAAGACCAACTCGTGCAACATAACGAAGATATCCGATCCAACGAAGGCACCGATTCCCAAAGTTTTCCAGAGCCACGACCAGCAGATGCTACTCAAGGTACGGTTGACTCATTAATCGAGGAGTATCCCTTAGTCTAACCGATGAACTCCTGAAGCTGAAGCCAGAATCCCGGTAGGAGCGTCGCAGAAGGCAGGACCCTTGCGATACTCTCACTCGACGATGGACTCCTTCGGGTTGAAGAAGCATTACTACTCCGACAAACTCCCGGTGCACGACCCCGACATGAAACAGACGAAACATGATCTCTATGACTCCCCATATCATATGCACCAGCCTGCAGATGATTTTGAAGCCCAGGCCAATGCCTCCGGAGATTCTGAAACGCCATCCTTTGGTCCGTTTCCCAACCTATCGTCCTTTGAGCTGGGCGAATGGTTCTATGGTCAGGGCGTACAGAAATCTCTCAAGGACTTCAAGGCCCTCATTCAGCTCCTGACGAGTCCTGGATTCTCCATTTCCGACATCCAAAACACCAAGTGGAAAAAGGTTTTTCAAGATTTAGGAAAGAATAAGGAAGAACTCAAGCCCTCAGAGTCCGAATGGATTGATGATTCAGGGTGGAAGACAACGGACATCGAGATTGAAGTTCCTATCCATCATCGAATGGGTTCCGGGAAAGGCGTTGAGAAACACGTAGCTGGAAAGCTTTTTCACCGGAGCATTGTCTCAATCGTTGAAGAAAAAATGAAGAATGCTAGCGACTCAAGATTCTTCCACCATGACGGACATGAACTGCTCTGGAGCCCCGACAAATCCGACAACTCCCCAGAAATCAGGGTTCTGTCAGAGTTCTACCACTCTGACGCCTTTCTACAAGCACAGAATGAGGTCAGGGATTCGCCTCCTCCCCAAATCAAGGGCTGCGATTTACCGCGTGTTCTCCTCGGATTGATGTTTTGGTCGGATGCAACCCACTTGTCCACGTTTTCGACCTCCAAACTTTGGCCACTATACATGCTCTTTGCCAACGAGTCAAAGCATCGAAGGGGCGCCGATCTGTGCAACCATGTTGCATATTTTGACGTCGTACGTACTACTTGGAATTGGCACTGTGGGGATACAAGAAACTGATTTCTTTCCTGAACTAGTTACCAGACAGTTTCAAAGACTACGTCACTGGGAGGACAGGAGGCAAAGTACCACCCAACGGTTTCACGGCTCACCTCAACCGAGAGCTCTTTCACGCGCAGTGGGCGATTTTACTGGATGATGAACTCCTCAAGGCGATCGAGGAAGGAATTGTAATAACATGTCGCGATGGAATCCAACGAAGGTTTTTCATCCGAATCTTCACATATTCCGCCGACTATCCTGAGAAGTATGTCCTACAACTTTTGTCCATTGGCCCATTTCTCCCCCCTTCCGCTGTCGTTCATGAGTGCCGTGCTGATTGGTTTCTTTAGAGTGCTCATAGCAACTATCAAAAATCGCGGGGATTGCCCATGCGTTCGCTGTCTTGTCCAGAAAAAGAATCTGAGCCAGATGGGCACTCCTGAAGATATGACCTTCAGGGCGAATCACCCTCGGGTGGATGATGCGGAACGGCAGGATCGGGTAGAGAAGGCAAGAGGGGTCATTCAAGGTGGCGCTGCTGTCAATGGCAAGCCAGTTATGCGCGAACTGAAGAACGCTGAAGTTCCTACCGTTGTAAGTGAATGTCGGCCAAAGGCGTTGCTGTTTGAAAACTTACCAAGTCTCTGCACCATTAGAACGCCTTTTCCAAACGCCTACGCGCCTTGGGATTTGATATTTTCTCAGCATTGGTCGTAGATCTTTTGCATGATTACGAAATTGGTGTCTGGAAGGCGCTCTTCATCCATCTTATCAGAGTTTTAGAAGCTTCATCGACCGGGTCTGTCCTCGTGAATGAGCTCGATAAACGGTAGGCAGCCACTTCGCATTTCTGGAAGAATGGTGCCTAAACTCTCCACCGACTACCTAGTTATCGAGCTATGCCGGTATTCAACCAAACGATTCGGAAGTTCTCGTCCAATGTGTCAGAACTAAAACGCAGAGCAGCACGGGACTATGAAGATCTGCTACAGGTAAGCCCACACTGCCGTCTTTGCAAATTTTTCTCTCACCGTTTTTCAGTGCTCTATACCGGCGTTTGACGGACTTTTGCCTGAGCCATTGAACGGAATCGTTTTGAAGTTACTATTCGTGAACGCTCGATGGCATGCCGTTGCAAAGTTGAGGATGCAAACGGAGCCGACTCTCGTTATCCTCGAGCAGGCAACAACGCTGCTAGGTGAACAGTATCGCTCATTCATCGAAGAAACGGCAAACATCAAGACCCTCGAGCTGCCGAAGGAGGCGGAAAGAAGGATGAAGGCAGCATCGAAGAAGTCGAGCAAGGCCAAATCTTCGCCGAGTTTCAGGATCGTTCAAGCCGCTAAAAGCTCAAGTTCCGTCCCCATCTTGTCGGAAAGAGGAGTTGCGATCGAAAGTAATGTTGCTCAAGTGCAACATCCTCCAAACGTCAGGGGCAATAAAACCACACGACGGGCTAAAAAGCTCAATATCTCAACGATTAAGTTCCACGTCATTGGACATTATCCTAAAGTCATCCGTTATTTTGGCCCTTCCGATTTGTTTTCCACCGAATGGGTATGACTCTTGCGGAGATGACTTTTCTTGTGTTTCACTAATTCGAATTACCAGGGCGAGCACTGGCATGGGAAGAGCAAAGGGTGGTCCAAACGCACCTCACGAAAGTTCATTCGCAAAGAAATATCCCAGCATGAACGTCGACAAGCGCGTGTCAAGAGAATCAGACGCCGAATTTTGTCCAATGCAAAGTCGGAAGAAGCTCGCGAACTCCGCGAGCAACAGGAGGCTGCAAGAAATCCCGATATCCACCATCACATCGGCCAATCTCGACAAAAAGCAATTCTGTGCACGAAATTCTTTCAAAACGGAAGCCTCTCAACGGATGTCGCATGCTCGGTGGGTAAACAATGTGCATCCCTTCGCCATTATACTGACAGCATCATCGGTGCAGTCCTTTATTCGAAATTTGAAGCAGCACCTCCTCCCCAGATTTTTTGCTGCAGCGGAACCAAATCTGGATGCTCAGCAGCTGAGTGAGGGGATCCAAGCTCAAGAGTGGGCGAATATTATTCTCAAAGACAATCGATTCTACTCCCACAAGATCATGAGGATCAAGTACACGGCCTACAACACAAGGCGGGACGAAGATATCATCCATCTCGACACGGATCGGTGTAACGTGATGCTCGTCAATCCAGAGTACACCCGCGGCTCTTCTTTGCACCCCTTCTTTTATGCCAAAGTCATCGGAATTCTGCACGCGGAGGTCGGCTACGTCGGGAGTGTTGGTGGTTTTACGGGGTCTTATAAGTATCATACGATCGAATTCCTATGGGTTCGATGGTTTCGAGTTTGCCCGTCAACCGACATGGAGCTGGATAAAGCTGAGCTCCTCCCGCTCTCTAACCCGGAATCTCAAGGTTTCATCGACCCTAATCAAGTACTTCGGGCATGCCATATGATCCCCTGCTTCAAGAGCGGCAAGAGATACCCTGATGGGAAGGGAACGTCAGAACTTGCACAAGACGGTACAGATTGGAATGAATATTTCATAAACAGGTACGCAATCTGGTAATGCTAATAGTCGGAGCCAATCGGACTGACAAAGTCAATGGAACAGGTTTGTTGACAGGGATATGTTCATGCGTTACGAGTGGGGGCTTGCCGTTGGGCATTTGTACACACACCATGATGCCGCGGCAGCCTATCGGGAGATTGTCCAAAACTCGAGTCCTAATAGTGGCGTGGTTTCAGAAATACCCAACATCGCTGAGGCATCAAATTCCAACTTAGGGAACAATCCCCTGATCGAAGAGGACGACCCACGAGGAGAGGGCGACCCACGGGGAGAGGGCGACCCACGAGGAGAGGGCAACCCACGAGGAGAGGGCGACCCACGGGGAGA
>JANBPK010001722.1:0-14014 GCA_027579435.1 Candolleomyces eurysporus
CAAGCTTGACACTAATATTGTTCTTCCCGTTTTTTTCGTTAGCGAGACAATCGTAGAAGTTAACACTGAATATAATGGAGACAGTAGAGTGTCGGAGGTCAATAAATCGGACAAAGTCCTTCACGAACCTGTGGCGCTGTGTAGTCCCAGTCGATTGGGTATCCTCCCGATTACACACGGTCTTTTTTTTTTTGAGGAGGAGGTTGGAGGCTCATGGGGATTAGTCCCAGCTCTCGGTTCTCGCACCTAACCTTGGTGGATTTCCGATGATGAGGACAATTTTTGTAATGACAGGAGCCATGACGCCATTACAATCTACCTTGAGTAAAATGGAGGAAGTACCGGGTTAGTACACTATCTTCCCCAGCATACTGTAGCGGACTGTATGGAGGCAACCGATTTTGGAGCGTTACAGATTCTTCGGTGAAAAAATAGGCAACCAGCCCCTCTGTCACCGTTACACTTTCCTGATTTGGAAGGCCCGACGTCAGTCGGGCCGCAAAATTTCCTTTTTTGAGACCAGAATGAGCCAAAAGCGCGTTACACCCCTGGAAATAGGCAACCGAGGGCCCCAGCGTTACGCGTTACGGTTGCCTCCATACAGTCCGCTACAGTAGAGGTGCTGTTTATCGAGACCGGCCTCGCATCGCCCTTATTCAGTGCCCTCGACCTGCTTGCCAGCAGTTCACAATTTCAGCTCATTGACCACTGACTGGATGATTCTATCCTTGGCCTTCCGCTAGCCCTGTACCTCCACCAGTTCACGGCTGCTTTCCACTACGTGCACCATGGATGACTCTGTACCTCGATAGGAGAGATCTTCTAAGTCCTCAATCTCAAGTCGGAGGATGAAGGGCAGACTTGCAGGATGTATTCTGCTGCATATCTATGTTGGAGTCTATAGGACCGTGTGGGCGGGTTCTCTGAAAAGCTCATACATTACTTGTTTATCAATATTTTACCCTCTCTCCAACGACTCTGAGTCTTTTTATTGGAGAGCCTGTATTTAGAAATACCTCGCTACCCGGCGTTCTTGTAGTACAAATGGGAGGGAGTTAGGCCACCCGGACCACGACACACGACACACGAAGCTTGCTGCTTCTCTATTCCTTGTCCTCCGCTTCTGTACCGCCCGCCGTACATCTCACAACTCCCTGTTATCAAATTCAAAATGAGGTGTATTCGAGTTCATATACCCCCAAAATCTACAATTTCATTCCTGGATTGATTCATCAACCGTTCATGCTTTCGCCATCCACCTCGGTTGAGCAGTGTGAGAAAGACCTGAATGTAACTCCCTAGCCGACCGTGTCCCGCAGACGACCGCAAAGTGAAATGATAATTTTGGGAGATGCATCCAGGGGTGTTTCCAAGGTACAGCACTCAATGATATCGTTCAACTAGATATACTGGCGGTGACCTCCATCAATGTCCCGATCCCCTCCTCCAAAATCGGCCCACGAGTGTGGCCATCCCGGGCTCGAGAATAAACTAGTTTGTGTTGTTCTAGGATCTGCTATTGTCGTTTGCATCCACATTCACGCTACAGGGAGATATCTCGCTTCAGAAACGCTAGATGCGGCTCTGAAAAGCACTCGTTCATAGGTAAGCCGTCTAGATAGAGTGAGCATTTCATACGTCCAATGAATAGACAAGGACGACAAGAGCTTAGGACATCATTAGTGGGCGAGGAACCATCGGCGCGAGGCCGGATGGTTCTCTTTTACNTTCACGACGCGGTTTAGCGAAAATTTTTGAAACTCTGCCGTGACAGTAAGATGAAAGAATGAAAAATTGAGAGCGACAAGGGTGAGACCTAAATTGCATGCGATACACGTGTGGGCGCAGCGCCGCGTGGGCAGAAGGCCCGCGGGGCCCGTCACTAGTCAGTCCTCGATCGCTCGTCTTCATTGACCTTGTGTAAACCTTTAGTTTAAACGGCGATCAACGGCGATTGACGGATTGATGGCCTAAGACGGAGCGAAGAATGAACGTAGGGTTAGGGTGCCGTCTATGGATCAGGGAAGGCGGTCGGTGAATAGCATCGTCTTCCTTCACCGACTACCATCCCAGCCAAGGTCGTCGTCGGCAGCTCTCTCTCAGTGTCGTCTCGCTTTTCTTCTATTTCAATACAATCTCCTTTCACTTGCATCCTACCTACAATGCCTGAGGCCTTGCCACGTAGCACGCGAGACCCCAACCTGGAGGAGATGCCAGATTTCGATTCAGAAACTTTCAAGGCGGTCTTCAATCCACTAGTCACCGAAGAGAACACGTTGGAGAGTATCATCCAGAAGGCGAAGGACGCCTGGACGCTGGACCATCAGAAGAGGCTGGAGGACTGGCGACGACAGCAAGAAGAGGATGACGAAGCAGCAAGGCAGCTGGCTGAGCAGCTAGCGGCGGAGGAAGCGGAGACCAGGCGAGCTCGGGAGGAAGCAGCAGCATTGGAAAAGGCAGAGAGGGACAAGAAGAAGCCAAAAGTCAAAGCTTTTGTGGCCGACAAGCCCGTTGGAACGGTATCCCTGCCTCGCGTCTCGCCGTACGCCCTGGGCAAGGTCAAATCCCTTGACTACGTTGAGCTGCACCATTTCACCGAGGAAGGGCGTGCAGAAGCAAAACATCAAGACAAGACCACATCGGAGTCGACGCTAGCACTGGCTCACGAAGACGGAAAGGTTTTCCTCACACCGGCAGCAGCACACAAGCCCTCGACGAAAGTAACCCCTGACGAATTGTTATCTTGGAGGCAAATGTCCATCGCGAAGACGGGTCTTCTGACGCTCATGAAGAAAGAGGGATGGCCGCAGCCGCACGTCGTCACACTGGCCCAATTTTTCCTGGAGCTGGACAGTCACCCGCTGAGGAGTGAGCCGGGTGGCGAGGAGGCCCTGTTGACATACCAGTCAGACGTCCATCGGGAATGGCATGATCAGTTGAAGAGCACGGACGATGAGGTCCAGCCTTTCGACATCAGCATCATCAACGAGGAGCGGCTACATACCATATACGACACTCTGCTTTCCAGGAAGAAAGCAAAGGCAATTGACAGGTGAGCTTTACCGTCGCCTTGTAGGACTTCTGGAAGCTAACAATCAAACTTGGCATTTCCTGCTCATCTCCACCTGTCCAACACGAACCCGCGCCTCGGTTGCCCCCATGCATCTGCATCTCCTGCATCACCGGCACCCGCGGGTGTTGGGACTTGCCTCACCGCAACGGCGCCTGCATCTTTGCGCCCATGTCGCATCTGCCTGCATCATCCAACCGCTTCGTCCCCGTCGGGACCCCACTCGCATCACCTCAATTGCATCCCTCGCCTGGTCCCGATCGCCTGACGCCCGCTGGCACCCCGCGAACACCATGGTTTACTGGGCGTACTGGCATAATTTGGGTGAATTCTTGCCTGTTTTCTCCACCTGCTACAATACACAATTTGTGCACCATCGTCGTCATCACCATTAGTATTAGCGGCTTGGAGGAAAGACTCTCGCAAGCTCTCGCTCTAAGCTCGAATGGGCCGCGCAACTTAAAACGGCGGTACAGGTCCCCGACGCCACCATCCGGAGCCCGTAAGAGGGATTTCCCGGGGAGAGGGCGCAGGCAACGCTCAAAATCGCCGGCGCCAGGTCCGTCACAACCAAAGAAGATAAAGCAGGAACCATCAGCGAGCAACCATTTTGGAAAGGGTGCAAGCTCGGCGGCCCTCTCGGCCTGCACCCTCTGCCTCGGTCGCCACCCTCACAACGTCTACACATGTTCCTCCAAAACCCTCTGGGATGGGACCTCAGCTCATTGCCGAAAGACCGACAGAAACAGACTCCAAGACCCATCCGGCAAGGTGCTCTGCTCAGATTGGCAGTCAAAGGGAGGCTGCAGCGAAACCTCTCACGACAGCAAGCACGAGTGCTCTGGATGCGGAAAGAAGGATCACGGCGCTCAAGAGTGCCCTCGAGCACAGAAAGAGTAAGGCGCTGTCGCCGTACAAGGTGGAAGAATGGGAGAAGCAGTTGCGAGAAGCGGGGATGGCAGCAGAAGAGGAGTTCATTTGCAAGGGTCTACGAGAGGGATTCAACGCTGGGATCCCTCCCATCACCAAAACATTTANCCCCCCCAAATAGAGACTCTGTTGTCGAGTTCAAGGAACCTTTCGACAAACTCATACAGGCAGAGTTTGATAGTGGGCGCTATCACGGGCCTTTCTCCAAATCGGAGCTGGAACAGCTCATCGGACCCTTCCAAACATCACCCCTCAGCATCATCCCGAAGCCAGGGAAGCCTGGAAAATTCAGACTCATTCAAAACCTATCATACCCACATGCGCCAACGAAAAGTAGTGTCAGTTCCAATACATCGATTAATCAACACATCAATTCGGATGAATTTCCGTGTACTTGGGGCACTTTTCGCACCATCTGCCTTATTATTTCCCGCCTCCCTGAGGGATCACAGGCCACCGTCCGCGACGTCAAAGAAGCTTACCGGACCATTCCTCTCCATCAATCGCAGTGGCCGGGAGTTGTCATCCGGCTGGGAGATGATTCCTTTGCACTCGACACATGCGACTGCTTCGGATTGGCTTCAGGAGCAGGCTGCTATGGGCGAGTCGGAGATACCGGAGCACAACTACTCAGACTCAAAGGGATCGGACCAATCTCAAAATGGGTTGATGACCATATTTTCTTCCGTGTGCAGCGAGATAAGCTACAGAGATACTTGGAAGAGAGGAGAAAGTGGGCAACAGAGATCGAGAGCAACGGGGGGAGGCAACAAGACGGCGGGAGAATTTGGTTCCAAGGAAAACTGGGACCAGACGGAATGCACGACGAATATGACGAGGACTGCCAAGCCAATTTATTGGATCATAGAGAACTCGATCAGGAGGCAGTTCACAAGGAGACGGAATACACGTACAACATGGATGACATCGACAAACATAGCGACAAACTGGGCATTCCGTGGGAGAAGGGAAAAGATGTGCCCTTTAGCGTGGAGATCCCATTTATCGGCTTCCTGTGGAACCTGGAAAGACGGACAGTGGCCATCCCCTTGGCAAAGCGAGAAAAATATCTGCGGGCCATCAACGAGTGGCTACAGTCCTCGAGTCACAACCTTGAAGAGACACAGAAGCTACATGGAAAACTCCTTCATGCGTGCCATGTCATCCCAGAAGGCCGCGCTTACCTCACCAACCTGGAGGCCTTCATGGGAATTTTCGCCGATAGTCCTTTCATGCCACGTTNCCCCCCCGAGACATACTGAAAGTGATCTCGAGTGGTGGCGGAAGCAGCTTGCAGAGGGAGAAACTAAAAGGAGAATCCCTACGCAGCGCCCAATCTACGACATCAGAGCTTTCTTGGATGCTAGCTCAGAAGTGGGCATCGGGGTCGTCATCGACAACCAATGGCGTGCGTGGAGACTCCTCCCGGGATGGAAATCAGACAGAAGAGACATCGGCTGGGCAGAAGCTGCAGGATTCCTTCTCCTGGCCCTTACAATCATCGAAATGTGGCCAGAAAGAGAGCCAGAAACTCATTTCTGGGTCTTCGGGGACAACATGGGCGTGGTGGAAGGATGGTGGAAGGGTCGGAGCAGAAACTGGCCCACCGACCTCATCTTTCGCACCATACACACGCTATGCAGAAGCCACGACATCACCTTACACACACGCTACGTCATCAGTGAAGAAAACCCGGCCGACGGACCCTCAAGAGGTAAATACAGCAGCCCCGACACACTATTGCCCATTATCGACATCCCGACAGAACTGGCTCCATTCATCACAAACTACGACGCACCTCTCACGGCAACTGAGCTACGCCTTCTACGCCAAGGAACTGCCCCAGCCCCCAGTGAAAAGCCAAACAGGAACGACGAAGAGCGACACACCGCCGAGACCCTGCAAAAAGCGAAAACTGACAGCGCGCCCTCCAGCAAATCGCACTGGGAACTCTAGCAACTTGCACACCACAAATCTAAACATCAATCCATCTGATCGTAGACCGCAAGTGCCAGCAGGGGAAAGGCTACGTCTATGGATCCCAGTGGGGGCGAGGAACACGCTCGACCGGCAAGGAAAGCCGACGAATCTAACAAGCGCAGACCTAGAGCGGATAAGCGCGGTAATCGCAAATGCTTGGGCGGAGGGCACGAGGGAGACCTATGGGTCAGGAATCCTCCATTTCCACGTATTCTGCGACAAGAGGGGTATTCCAGAACAGCAGAGAACTCCAGCGTCACCGATTTTGATTGCGGCCTTTATATCCGCGTTAGCAGGGCTGTACGCAGCAGCGTCAATTCGAAACTACGTGTTTGGGGTGCGGGCGTGGCACATCCTGCATGGCATTCCATGGCAGATGAATCAGGACGAGGTAGATGCACTTCTGAAGGCAGCTCATGTCCTCACCCCGGCGACGTCGAAAAAGAAGAAGAGGGAGCCTTGGACAGAGGATTACATAAGCACAATCCGCAGCATGCTTGATCTATCCGACCCCCTCCACGTCGCCGCTTACGCCTGTTTAACAACCACATTTTACTCAGCCGCTCGATTAGGGGAATTTGTCGTCAAATCCCTGAATGCATTCAACCCTCAGACTCACGTCAAACCTTCAGACATTCGGCAGGAAACAGATGAAGGGGGTCGCCTGTCAACAGTATTCCACATTCCGAAGACGAAAACGGCGCAAGGAGGAGAGGAGGTATCATGGTCAAAGCAGGATGGGGACACAGACCCAGAGGCGAGCCTCCAAGCTCACATGGACATCAACAAACCCCCAAGAGATGGACCGCTTTTCGCATACCGAGTAGCTGGTAACAAAACAAAGCCCCTCACCAAGGCGAAATTCCTCGAGGTTGTCCATGCAGCAGCACTGAAGGCGGGTCTCGAGCCACTCAAGGGTCATGGCATATGAATTGGAGCAACGCTGTGTTACCTACTTCGAGGGGTACCTTTCGCAGTCATGAAGGTGAAGGGCAGGTGGGCTAGTGATGCTTTCGAAACGTACCTCAGGAAACACGCCCAAATCCTTGCGCCATACATGCAAGCAAAATCCAAGCCACATGAGGAGTTTGTTAGGTTGACGATGCCACATGGTCGGCGCTAGCACTACTGTGAGTCCTCTGCTCCTACTGCTGTGGGTCCGAGTTTCGCTCGATGCGTCGCAGGACTCCTAATGTCTGGGAATTGCAGCTCATCTCGGCTTTCTTAGACCAGGGATTCCGAAGCGGAGCGAAAAGCCTTGTGGCTTTTGCCCATATACTGCTGCGTCCAAAGCCTCAGCAGTCTTCTCCTTCCTTTTCTGGCCTTCTTGCTTCTTGCCATCTTCTCCATCTCTCACCAGTTGACGGGACCTAGTCCGTCTACTCTCTTGCAACGACGACAACCAATATCCATAGATTGATGGCCTAAGACGGAGCGAAGAATGAACGTAGGGTTAGGGTGCCGTCTATGGATCAGGGAAGGCGGTCGGTGAATAGCATCGTCTTCCTTCACCGACTACCATCCCAGCCAAGGTCGTCGTCGGCAGCTCTCTCTCAGTGTCGTCTCGCTTTTCTTCTACCCACCCACCTCTCCCTAGAAACACCGAGACTTACCGCGACAGAATTTCTTGACAAGCGCAACGTTAGGTTTGAAATAGCTGCACATGTAACTACATAGAGTTTCACCAGAACAAAGGTTTATCTTGCTTTTCGCATCAGAAGTCTACACGCAACAGCCTCTTTATAAACACATCCGTTCCGGGTATTGTCGTGGTCGAAAGTAGCCCAGACGAGAAAGCTGCTCGGTGAGGATCCCACCCACCCATCGCAGCTCATCTCGGCTTTCTTAGACCAGGGATGCCGAAGCGGAGCGAAAAGCCTTGCGGCTTTTGCCCATATACTGCTGCGTCCAAAGCCTCAGCAGTCTTCTCCTTCCTTTTCTGGCCTTCTTGCTTCTTGCCATCTTCTCCATCTCTCACCAGTTGACGGGACCTAGTCCGTCAACTCTCTTGCAACGACGACAACCAATATCCATAGACCCTCAATGATGCACCCCCCTTTAGCCTACGCGAGAACCGAGCTGGGCGATCTCATGGACTCTGCGTATGATAGGGCCTGATAGTACGAGTACTGCGCTGGAAGGGACATGATAGGTGCTCCAAACCATCGACGAATAAGCCAAATCTTAGGATCATCGGCCGAATGCCGACTGGATCAAATGGAGAAGGCGGTGACTAAAGGCGGGACGGCGAGGTATGTACCTCGGGTTTTGTGGTCTTCGTCGTGCACTGATGGCTTGGAGACACACACAAGTATGGAACAACCCTTGTCAGAAGGAGATAGTACTGTGCTTCGCGGACACAGATTGACCAAACGAGGAGCACACCGTGGCATGAACTTCTGCTTCTCCTAAAATTGTCGGTTGGTGATTGGGCCTCGGATGCCATGAAGTGAACAGAGCTGTACACTTTGTATGTTATGAGACCAGGTAGCAAACTTGAGACCCGAAAGCGGTAACAGGAGTTTGTCTCTGGTTCATGGGGGTGGGGTCGCCCAATCAAAACTTCTGTCAATAGGGAGTAGAATGAGATTGTCGGACAAATTCTATCCTGAGCAATCCCAGACTTGAAGTGAGTGCTCAGGAGTCTGCTGATGTGTATTCTGGTTCCTGTGGAAACGAATTTCGAAACTATCCTAAATTGAGTTGGATGGAAACCTGCCTTCATTTAGCGCATGGCAGGTGGACGGCGCTGCATATTGCACTGGCTGTTGATGATAGGCCCGCAGATCAATCCTATTCTTGTAGCGAAGCATTGCCAGATCCGCTTCGGAAGGACGGATGGACGGGATACTCCATATGCTTTCACTCAAAAGGACACTGTAGATAAATTGTATAAAGACTGCCTCCTTGCAAGCAAGAATCTCAAACACGACACATTCAACATGATCTCTCGACCATTCGTTCTTCTTAGCACGCTTTTCGTCACACTTTCCACCTCTTCTGCATTCCCCAACCATGCAGACTCACGGAAGCGCCAAGAGTTTGAAGATGCTCGTGCTGGTACAGGTGGAACTTTCGATGCAGTCAATCCGCCTCAACCACCTGGACCGCTTAGTTTCACAGGGGCCAAGCTAGTTCACGACTCTGCGCATCCCTGGATGCCGCTCAGAGACGGTGATGAGCGGGGACTATGCCCAGGAATGAATACCCTTGCGTCCCATGGTGTCGGTATCTAGCTCAAACCTATTTCATACCTGGTCCACTGACTCGTTCTGACTGATTTCTCTAGTACATCTCTTGCGACGCCGTCGCGTCCCCATCTGAGATGGTCATTGCTGTCTGTCTTCCCTTGGAACCGGATAATGGTACAATTGTCTCATTCATCCTTAGGACTCAACATGGAAAACAAGTTTGCAGTATTTGTAACTTACCTCAACCACTTGATGAACGGAAACCTTGTTACCGACCTACTCAGCATCGGTGGCAAGACAAGTAAAACAGGACATGATCCTCCCGCTCCCGCTCATGCTGGTGGTCTCGATGTTCACAGAACATTTGAGGGTAGGTGTACGAACCAGATAGAACGTGATCGATGCTCACGCCATGCTCTAGGGGACGCTGAAATGACTCGAGCGGATACTTTTTTCAGCGACAATCATAGCTTTAACCAGACCTTGTTTGGTGAGGTGAGATGGATGCGATCGCTATTCATTTTCATGGATCAGTTCATTGACTTTAGTAACCGCTTTGGGGATGGTTTCTACAACCTAACGGTCGCTGGAGAACTGCGCTTCCAGCGTCTACAGGATTCGATCGCCACCAACCCAGAGTTCTCTTTCAAGAATGTTCGCTACTTTACGGCTGACGGAGAATCTGTCTTCCCTATCAACTTTTTCGTCGACGGGAGGCAGACAGAGACGAAGCTCGACATGGACTCGGCAAGGTCGTTCTTCGAAGAGATGAAATTCCCGCCTGACCTCTTTAGGTCTGCTATGCCAATGAGCAACCAAGGCCGGGCGGATATCTTCCGGATGCATCCGTTCCTTCCTGATGGAAACGTGGATGGAAAGGCCAACAACTTTGCTGTTGATCCGGCGTCTGAAACCTTCGAGACGCCTTGTGTGCTATATGACGATATTTTGATGACCGTGAAGGGCCTATATCCAACCCGATNGGGGGGTGTTGAGACAGAATCTGATTAAGAATCCGGGTTTTTTCTATAGTGGTTTTACCGCTGTGTTCAATGATGAATGCCCTGAGCAGTTCCCGTACGGGCAGGAGTAGATTACACATTTGTATGAGGCTTCCAATGCCGATCTCCTCCGCGCATGGCTTCATTTTATTTACTTTCGAGTTTAGTATCTCCTACAACTCAGGACACTCCTAATTGATATTGTTACCTATTTTATCAATGCTTCATTGCCTGGCTCCAAAAAGCCAAGCGCATATCGACATTGGAAATTATGCGTCGTATGAGTATCAGACGTCACGCAGTGCCAGCAAGAGTTGGCCTTGAGATATGGAAGGGATTAGTTGTCAGGGAAATAGGGAACGACACCGATATGCAATCAATTTTCATTGGATGAGGTGAAGACAGACAACAAAGGGCCAAAAAAATGAAGGAACAGGGAGGAAGGGAGCAAAGGGGAATTAAGACACGCAAAAGTCAATGTTCTGATCTTAATCCCCATGCGTCCTCTTTGAACAAAAGGGATCAACGAGTTGTTATTTCAGCTTCTGGATGCGTACAAACTGACCATTTAGGATCAGTAGAGGACGATGAGAAACCCATCCGGACATTACATGGGACAGAGAGCTCATATCTTAAGACCCGCTCCCCACCTAGAGTCTCCGTGCAGAAACCACTATCATATGCATGCCGTTGCGTGTCTGCTGAATTGACCCTCCACCAGTTAATTCACATTGATTTGATGTATGTTAAAGACAGTCTGAAGTGCTCCGCAACAGTGTACTCCTCCGAGGTGTATGAGGGAAGACTTGGGGAGACGCCTTTCTGGCAGAGTCTGAACTTGTGATAGCTCATCATCAATTGACAAGAATCTGATAAACGCTCGGAATTAGTTGATGACTCTTTGATTTCGAGTCATAGAGAATCATCAACTCACAGCAAGTAACACAGCAGTCCCAATGACAACAAGAACCAGCATCAAGCATGCAGATCTCCTTCCAGCTTTCCTCTGATATTCTGCTCCCGACGAAAGCTCCTCGACCGCGGCTCCGGTGTCAGCGACAACGGACGAGATGTTCATACTAAAGTCATCTGTACAGAAATATCGATTGTTATGGTACCAGTATGGCGAAGAGCGATGATAGCAGTTTGACACTGGAAGCATGGTATTATATTTCTCATAGTAATATTCTGGAAATATAAAAGAAGTATGACATGTGATGTCACCATATTCTGACCGGAAGTATCTTAGAAATATGAAAATGATAATACCAAAATATATGTAGCTGGCAATATGTTGTAGCTATAGAATGCAAGTTTGCCACAGAGGCAAAAATATGCAACTATGGCATGTGACATGTGACAAAGTCCAATTGCTTTGTGACAGTGTTTGATTTGCTTTGTGACAGTGTCTGATTGCTTTGTGACAGTGTCATAATTGCATTGCAACAATTTTGACCAAAATTGGGACATTTTGGCATCAAAATAAACAAATATCTGTTGCAAATATATCAAATTTTGCCNAAATCTTGGTGAAATTTTGTTGTGTTTTTGTTGGCACTGTGGTTTTTGATGTGTTTGTTCAAAGAGCACATTTTAAGCAAATCAAATGCAAAGGTTGACTYTGTYTACAATTCGCAATACAAATGTTCAAGCTGGGCAAATTCAAATTTGGATTGCATGTGTCCGGCCTTCTTCTGCCACCACCAAAACTTTGCTCAATATGTGTCCAATGTAGGCACATTAAACACAAACTGTAAACAAATGCATTCCTTGCACCTGATTTGCTTAAGATGTGCTCATTGAACAAACACATAAAAAACCGCAGTGTCTGTGGAATTACTCTCCTTGCCGGTGAAAAATTCGGCTTCTGCTGTGGTCCAAATGGGAATCGCCTCCATGATGTTCCACCACTTCCTCCTCTTCCAGACAAATTCAATGCCTTCCTTAACCATCCCAACATCTCAAAATTATCACACATTCTCAACACCATTTTTTTGTTTGCATCAATAGAGACAACTCATCTATTTCCCAGTATTCCAGGTGGTCTATCATTCGTTGCTGTTCAAGGCAAAATATACCAACATGTTCATCCATCTCATCAAAATTCTGCCATCCACTGGCTTCTCCACAATGGCTTTATGATGGACAAGGTCCCACATCAGGATCTGGCTGCAAAGATGCTGCAAGAATGGCTCACTGCTGTCCAGACAGCACTACTACAACACAACCCTTTTGTATGGGGACCCCGCCAAATTGCACAGCCTGGTCGCAGCACACCAGAGGCCCAGCTCGTAATCAATGACATTGGTCCTGCAAATGAAATTGCCGCCCTCATATCATTTGAGAACACAGCAATCTCTGATGTTTCAGGACGTCATTTGGTGATCTCATGTCACAATAACACAAACCGTCAAATCAATGTTGCAAGCCACTTATGGGAGCCTCTTGCCTATCCTTTGCTATTCCCTGCTGGATTGTTGGGCTGGTGATACAAGAGGAACCAGATAGAACTAGATAAAGCTATTGGATTTGCTAAGAGATAAAAAATATATATTGTGAGTTTATATACTTTGTGTAACAATTTGTAAACTAATCATTATTGTTGGTGTATTCTGTTGAATACACAAGAGTTCCCTAGGATTATCTACTCAGTTCTTAGTATAGTCACCTTAAGATTTGTGGTAAATGGGCTGTGAGCACTTAGTTACTTTGATTGACCTTACATTGAAGCCCTATCAGTGTTGCGCGTTAATAGAGATTCGGGCGTCAAGCAGTGCATGGCAGTGCTAGATGTGTAGTAAGAATGTATGAGAGTAAGTAAGTGATAATCCATTCATGCTGTCTACTACAAGCTCTTATATATATTTTGACTACTGTAGTTGTAGAATCCACAAGAATATAAAAGAGCACTAAAGTAATATATAGAAGGTGATAGATCATTAAAGAAAAGTTCAGAAGTTAAGAGAAAAGAAGAGAAGATTCTCAAGGAATCAAGAAGCGCAACGAGCGCTAAAGCAGAATTAAATCATAGTGATAGAAAAGGTCTGATCAGGCACTTCTCGTGCTTGGATTCTGTTTGCCTATAGAATCTTCTGACTTCTTAAGCTTAAACACACATTGTCCAATTGATCGTTGTAGTAATACAAGATATTTAGAAAGAAAAGCTTATTTTTAAGAAGGTTTGATATACTGTATAGCAAGAAATAGAAAAACAAAACTTTATCAAGTGTAATGAAATTACTGCTTACGAGGTAGGTGACAAGTTGGCTACAAGGTTAACCGGTTAGCAAGGAAGATGAGCTGAGTATACATAACACTTTGAGGTGTGCAAATGAAGGTAAATAGGAAGGATAAATAAGAAACAAATAAAAGGATATAATCAGGGAATAGCAACCATTACAGGCACTTGGACTGCTATGATCAAGGAGCCACAAGCCCATGGCAGCAGAGGGTAATTATTTTGTCCTACATTGCTCCGTCCTCATGCGGCAAAGATCAGGTGGTGTTATGGAGTACCTCAGGTTGTTCAAAGGTTCGACAAGAACTTCCTGGGTACAAAGGTTAATCGTGGTAAGGAACACGGATATGTGTAATCGTTCAAAGGAGAGCGTCAAAGGAGAGTGATGACAGACGTGAAGAGTGATCACTGATACTCTGGGTCCTGAGGCGTAGCGCTGCCAGGTCAAAAGCGCGTGCGAGAGATTTCCTCTTGCACAAGGTGGTTCTTCCGGGAGGTTTTCTGGGATGGGAGGAGGAGGTCGAGGTTCTGGAGGGGGAGTAATTGTGGGAGAGGCGAAGGGTCTTTGCCAACTATTGTCGATCGGGGCGGTGGTTTCTGCAAG
>JANBPK010001723.1:0-13978 GCA_027579435.1 Candolleomyces eurysporus
TCTTTCGTCTATTCTCCCCCATCCATTGTGGCGGGTGAAGTCAATAAGTTGAAAATTGTCGACATATTTGGTTTGGTTGCCAGAGTAGCGAATCAGTGCATCAATGATCATAGAAAGGCTCCCTAGTTGAAAAAGGATGTTAGAGACTTGATCAGGATAGATCTCGGTGACTCACAGTCCTCCAAGAAATCTTCCTGTTGAAGTAACTTCTGAAGACAAGATTCTACCACATACTGCCGAACCCGCGTTTGCGAAACAAATAAGTCCTGAGCACGAAACCTGCTGTCCAAAAACTCGGAGAATGACCGGTGGTAGAAATGTAACTGCTCCCACACCCTGGTTATTGTGGGATCTTGACGCACGAAAACGAGTGAGTGCAGGTCGGAAAAAAGGACTTGATCACCTCCCTCTTCAAGGCTGAGGATTTCATCGAAATTGCGAGTGCTATGTGGGAGCCCGAACCGATAGTCGGAATTCATCTGATGTGCCCGAATAAGTAGAAGAAAATCTCGTCCTCGATTGGTGTCAACTGCCTCATATAATCGCTTTGCGGTGGAAAGAATGTTCCTGTAAAGGATATCGAGGGGTTCCAATGGTCGAGTGTGTTGACTACCTTCAGGAGTCCAGTCGATGATTGCCCTGAGTCTATCCACCGGGGAGCCGCGGCGCTCTGATACATATTTAACCACCGTTGCAGCGTAGATGAACTGTCCTGAAGCCGTCGCCACGAGCTTCTCGATGTCTTCCTTTGTAGGCCATAGATGAGAGCGCGCTCGGCGATCGCGGCTTCGACTGCCGATCCCACGAAGTCTAATCCACAGATAGCGACGAATATCACCTGTAGCATCGTACATGTCACTGAGCTTCATGTGGTATGCGAGTTGATACAGATAGCCTTCCGGGCCGTTGTCCAGCGCGGTACGGATGGCCCATTCCGGTCTGCTGGCGATGAAAATGCGGAATGGGAGATCGTTATCAAGGAGGCAATGTTTGATGGCGGATAGCAGTTCTGATTGGTTTTCTTCCCCGGAGCATTCGTCAAGGCCGTCGATCAGGATGGCATGGGGGAAATTACTGCTGTCTAGGCCCCCGCTTGCACAGGCATGCTGGAAGGGGGTGACTATGAGAGCGTCCATCTGAGTTCCAATAGCTTTCTCGAAGATGAGTGGGTCATCTTCGATGGCCTCTCCAATGGCATGACGGAGGACAGAATTGCGTAGTCCTAGCTGGTAAGCGATGGTCGGCACGATGTGAGTCAAGTTGTTTCGAGTGGGGTCTCCCGCGGAAAAGAAGAATGCCGACCCAAGGGTATTGGACTTCAAACATTTTCCGGCGATTGTCTGCTGTAACGCTGATTTGCCCGCTCCTGCCGCACCGGTCATACATAGCAAACGTTGGGGGGNCTTCATGATCTTGGATCCAATCCATGAGCTCCTTGGTAACCTCGATGCGAGTGTCTTCATCGCATTTCGGTGCATCAAATCGAGCCCTCGAGTCGTGAAGAGCGTTAGAAGCTATATTTTCCAAGAGCATCTTCCAGCCTGTCACGGCGAGGTCAGTTGCGGTCGAAAAAGATTCTGCAAGCGTCTCCACACACCTTCTTTCCGACTATCCTGAGCATTATGAACATGCTGGGACGAATGGAAGTTGACACTGCCGATCTTGAATTTCTGTGCATTCGAGAACATTGACATTGATGGTTTGCGCTGGGCCGTGAGTGGTGGATGTCCGTTCGTCCTTTCAGTCGTTGATGGCTCTGCATCAGAATTGGGCAATGGCGGATCCTCCGATGCGTTGACCATGGACGTAGCTGCCATGGTGGATCCCTCGGGTTTCCCCAACGGTGCTGGGTCATGTACGTTATTTGGGGGGCCATCCACGGTTAGTATATCATGAACAATTGGCTCCTTATCTCTCTGATTCCCGTCGGATGACCGGAACAGGGATCCCAAACCAGTAAAGATAGACTTGAGGCGGCGTCTCTTGGACTTCGGGGGCATGGGAGTTAAGAAGCAACTTGAACGAGAGCTACGGCCTGGGAAGGTTGAAATGACAGGCCTGTGTTACTGATCATGAACAGACACATCAAAGACACGTTCCCGCGCTCGGCCCTTCATCAAGCCAATGTAGCAGGCGCTTATCTAGGCGCTGCTCTCTCATCTTGAAATGGTGGCTGCTGTTTCTTCCGGCGATGATTTCCAGGCGCAATGGGGGNAAGAAACGGCCACAAGCTCAGTATTCTGGCTTAAACTCATCTATGATAGCTATCTCTTGAAGCTTTCAGGTTCATTAGAACAAACCGCAGACCAGGGCGGGTTATGACTCCAGAAGGAGAGAATTGGAAGGTCACAAGGTCAGTATCTCAGGTTGGACAAATGTCAATAGACATACAACACAAAATGCTTATGAGCCAATCGTTTCGTCAGTCAGCAATGAGCAGTGTCCAGTAGAAAGTGAAGTGTCCCTGTCGCTATATGTGACCTACAGTCTGGATCTCACTGACAACCCACAAGCGAGGGTTGGAGACGAGAGATGAAGACCTGCACACAGTGTATACTAGATCAGTACGCCCTCTCGGATCCTTTTAATCTGATTCTCTCGCCTTTCTTCTAGCCTCGGACTCGACGACAGCACCTGTACGTGTTGAAAAACATCAAAATTAACCGAGCAGTTGGCAGCAAGAGCAAAATACCTGGTTAGGACCATCTACCATCTCAGCGAGTCGACAAGTGCCATCAGCGGCGCAGAGAGAGGGAAAAACAGAGATGAGTCGAGTCTAGGCAAGTCCTTCAATTTGGATATTCGTGAGTGTCTTTAACCTTTCCTTTCGTTGGACCTGAATTCTGAAAATACAGTTCAGAGATCGGTCATCATCAAACAACATTCCAGTAAGAAGGTCAACCACTCGAAGACGCTGCAAAAATGCTAGTTGGGAGTGATATACTCAGGAAAGGTTGAAGGGTGGATGGAGGCATAGTAGAATCATGCTGAAGCGAGTTGATTGAAGTAATCGTAGCTGAAGAGAATGATAAGTACAAAGCTGAAGGTCAAGGGGAATATGCAGCCTTGAATACGAGCTGAGACTGACTTTCATCTGTCTTTGCGAGCAGAATAAACTCACCAGGAGGTAGAGGGAAACATTAGGCAAAAGCGCAGAAGCGTCAACTGTACGAATCGGAAATATCAATGAAGAACTTGCGTCAGTGACTATAGCCGTTATGCTCGCTGGGGTGATAGACGGGGGNCCTTGACATTCAGGATAGACTGGGCTCAACAGATACGATGCAGCCATCACGAATTGAAACAAGATTTACAGCTTGAAAAGAGCGGCGCTGGTTAATTTTGAAGCCCGGGAAGGCGTGTGAGAATCGGCAACAATGGATCACGACGTCATGGCAATCCTTTCTTCCAACCACAAAACCTCTCGCTATCGCTACGATTTCACGCTCAAGCGTGGTGGCTCGCTCTCTCTCAAGGAAAAACTCAAGAAGGAGCTGATCAATCGAGAAGGCAAATCTCCTCCGAGCCCGATTTGTAACCCCAGCTTGAAGATTCGAAGAATGCAAAGCCTGCATCAAAAGGCACCAGAAGGTGCTTCTCGTTGTCTGCGGGATCCCTGCTGAAGTGTTTGGCGCTATATTCACCTGCGTCCTACCCAGATGTCGCTGTTAAATTGAGAGGGATCTGCTCATCCCGTCGGGAGAAACACAAGAGGGTCGATATCAGGAGGGGCTTTGAGGAGTAAACGCATCTGTAGGGTCGTGTTAAGTGAGTAGCATGCTTACATCCGTTCCGAGTGACTTTATAACAGTTGCACAGGCGGGCCTGGTGAAAGGCCCCAACGTCAAGCCGCACACTTTCCAGAAGCGAACGGCGAATACGCTCTTCAACCTGGACTTCACTCTGTAGGAATACGAGGCTAATTCGTTCTGCGTCTTGCTCTCCTGCCCATCCTTCTCTGAGATGGGCTACGGTCACCGCCTCAATAACGAAGACGTTCTGCAACATATCTGCCCACATCTGTCCCCAGAAACGTTACGCAGCGCCTCTACCGTCTATCCAGTCTTCTATGAGGGGTGGATCAAGGAGAAAGGGCCGATAAGGAGTCAAAGCGTCTGTGGGGCCACGTTCAGTGAGTTACAATGTTCTTATGCATTTCTTTTGATCTAATGAACGTGCAATAGGGAGACTCAGTGGATTTCGGGCGTCATGAAATGCGTCCACATCAAGCCGTGGCACGTAATGCTGAAGACGGACCCATACCAGAGCCGAGTGGAGAACGTGCTCAAGAGCGTAGAGCGTCGCAGTGTTCTTCCACCCGGCATATATATGAGACCAGGCGAGGAGACGGTTCGAGGAACACATGGAGAAGGCTATCAACCGCGTCGGCACCCTGATATCCGCTCTCACCAATGTCAGCGAGTACCACGTCGAGTCTCACAACTACCACGCCAGTTTGTCCCTGTCATTCCTGCAAACGGGGCTGGCACGGCACGCTCACGCACCTTTCAATTCACGTTTCGCTCCTTCGTCACCGTCAAGCGTCCACACCTCACCGACATCTACATCCGCCTCAGCTCCGGTGACCTAACCGACGGGAAATCGACATCTACCTGGACGGGTCCTTAACTTCAAGGACACCTTGACCTCGATCTCGACCCAGACGACACCAAGCTCCGACAGCTTGGAGCTCTTCCGTTCTAGGCGCCTTCCATCACCTTCGCGCTATGCCCCTCACCATCCCCTTCGACGGAGCCCAACTCTGCCTTGATTCATAAGCATTCTGCCGCTTTGTGCAGAAACACGCCGCAACACTCGAGTCATCATCCCTCAAGACCACACGCTGTGCCGTACATTGGCTCCAAATAATCCTTTCCTTCATTCGGGCTCTGACGACACCTGGTGGTGGTGGTAGTGGTGGTAGGCTTCCGGAGCTCTAGCATATGGCAGTGGTGTTGAGGCTTCTCAAATCCCTTCTCTCCCTTGTCTCAGATTTTCTTGCTGCTTACTTGACCAGCCTCAAGTCTATCACGTCAATGGACAGGGTGCTGGATTGGCAGGATGTTTGTGCTGTCTTGCTGGCCTTCTCAACTACTGGTGCGACTGGGCTGGTGCAATACATGTCGATGCCCCCGAGGAGCTTGGAGATGCGGATCATTGACTCCTTGAGCCCCAATTTTCTCAGTTCAATGGCAAGGAGGTCGCCCTACCTTCAGACTTTGAAGTTGGACCTTGTGGATAGGACGCACATGTCAGGGTATGCCCGGAGTTCAGTATGTCTTCCTTTCTTGGTATGTGCGTGGACCTTTGGACTGACACTGCATGATGATGGTTGTTTTGCGTCTAGCGTCAATTTGTCCAAGATCTCAATGCGCTTGGGTTCGAGGTGGCAGACGGGAATCTTGGGCGCCTAGTCATGTCACCAGGTGCTGATAGATCTTGGATAGGCGCGTTTGAGGAGATACTCGTGCCCCGTGTCCCCGGTCTTGATTTCATTGAAGAATTGACGCCTTGATCATGCGGCATGCGTTGCAGCCATGCTCATCTTCCGTCGAGGACGGGCTAGTCACGCTTGGAGACGACCCATCAAGAGTCAAAATATCCATGATGTTTATGAGCCCTTCCATGCACTGCTCGGATCTGCATGGACCTAAAGCCACTCGCTCTTTCACTTCTTTATCTTCCCGCACCGCAACTCGTCACCTGCTTTCGATTCGAGCAGTTGTATTTTTATTCGTCAACTTTTTGCTCTCGAACGCATGCACATCTAGGGTAATCGATAATTATTGTACTATTGGCATAACATAGCTTTTTGTTGTAGTTTAGTCTACCAAAATATCGTGTACTTGTATCCTTGGGTCCTTAATCTATAATACGATAATGATATGACAACAGAATTTGGGATAGAGCGACAGAAGAGAGCAGATAGATACTCGGCGAGGTTCGGAGTAGCATCGTGAGGTGGACTAAGAAGATAGGGAAGAACTAGAGTCCTCCCCCTCTCTCATGGGGGCATTATTTTCATATCTTTCCTTCCACTTATCAGAATACGATTTCACAATATCTGCCAACTCGTGCTCGTGGAGATCATCCTAGAGGTAGCAGAAATTAGTTTGATATTCTGGTAAAAAGACATGTTCATACATTGAGGCGTTGGATAGCTTTCAATGTAAAGAGAGCCAACCCGGACCACTCATTGAACCGATCTATCTCAACGTGGGATGAGAGTCTTTCATCGATTCTTCCCCATCCGTTATTGCGGGTAAAATCAATGAGTCGAGGATCTTCAACATATTCGGTTTGGTTGCCAGAGTAGCGAAACAGTGCCCCGGCAATGTTATTGAAGCTCCCTGATTGAAAAAGAGATGTTAGAGACTTGGTCAAGGTAGATCATGCTGACTCACAGTCCTTCAAGAAATCTTCCTGTTGAAGTAACTTCTGAAGACAAGACTCTACCACATACTGGCGAGCCCGCCTTTCCGAAACAAATAAGTGCTGAGCACGAAACTCGCTGTCCAAAAACTCGGAGAACGACAGGTGGTAGAACTTCATCTCCTCCCACACCTCGGTCCGGCTCGAGTCTTGACGAACGAAGACGAGTGAGTGCAGGTCGGAAAAAAGGACTTGATGACCTCCTTCTTCAAGGCTTATGANTTTCATCGAAATTGCGAGTGCTATTTTGGAAATTCCCGATGCGATGATCGGAATTGATCTGGTGTGCCCGGACAAGTAAGAGAAAATCTCGTCCTCGGTTGGTGTCGACTGCCTCGTACAACTCCTTTGCAGTGGAAAGAATGTTCCTGTAAAGGATATCGAGGAGCTCCAATGGGCGAGTTTGTTGATTACCTTCAGGAGTCCAGTCGATGATTGCCCTGAGTCTATCCACCGGGGAGCCGCGGCGCTCTGATACGTATTTGACCACCGTCGCGGCATAGACAAACTGTCCCGAAGCTGCCACCACAAGCTTCTCGATGTCTTCCTTCGTGGGCCATAGAGGAGACTGCGCTCGGGAGTCGCGGCTTCGATTGCCGATCCCCCGAAGTCTAGTCCACAGATAACGGCTAATATCGCCCGTGGCATCGTACATGTCGCTGAGCTTGATGTGATATGCGAGTTGATAGAGGTAGCCTTCCGGTTCGTTGTCCAGCGCGGTGCGGATGGCCCATTCCGGTCTGCTGGCGATGAATATACGGAATGGGAGATCATTATCGAGGAGACAATGTTTAATGGCGGATAGTAGTTCTTCTTGGTTGTCTTCCCCGGAGCACTCGTCGAGGCCATCGATCAGGATGGCATGGGGAAAGGTACGACGGTCCAGGGCCCCGCTTCTACAGAGGCGCTGGAAGGGGGCGACTATGAGGGTTTCCATCTGGATTCCAAGGGTTTTCTTGAAGATGGGTGGGTCGTCTTTGACGGCCTTCCCAATGGCATCACGGAGGGCAGTATTGCGTAGTCCTAGCTGGTAAGCGATGGTCGGCACGATGCAGGATAAGTTATTTCGAGTGGGGTCTGTGGCGGAGAAGAAGAATGCCGAGCCAAGTGTGTTGGACTTGGAGCATTTTCCAGCGATTGTCTGCTGGAGCGCTGATTTCCCTGCTCCTGCCGCACCGGTCATACACAGCAAACGTTNGGGGGGCTTCACGATCTTGGATCCAATCAATGAGTTCTTTGGTAACCTCAACGCGAGTGTTTTCATCGCATTTCGGTGCGTCGAATCGAGCGCTCGAATCGTGAAGAGCGTTGGAGGCTATATTTTCCAAGAGCATCGTCCAGCCTGTCAGGTCGAAGTCATCAGCAGTCGAAGATTCTGCAAACATCTCCCTATACCTTCTTCCCTGCCATCCTGAGTATTATGGAAATGCTGCGACGAATTGAAACTGACGTGGTCCATCTTGAAATTCTGTGCGTGTGAGAGCATAGACATGGATTGTGTGTGTTCCGTAGGGGTTGGGTGTCTGTGAGCCCTTTCAGCCGTGGATAGGTCCACGTCAGAATGGCGCGGTAGTGGATCCTTCGATGCGTTGACATTGGTCGCAGCCCCCGTGGGGGATCCTTCAGGTGTCCTCAACGGTGCCGAGGCATCCATGTTGCTTGGGGAGCCCTTCATTGGTATATCGTGGCCAATTCGCTCTCCATCCCCGGGACGCCCTTTGGAGGAGCGGAACGCGGACCTCAGGCCAGAAAAAATGGACTTGAGACCGTGTCTCTTGGAGTTTGGGGGCATGAGAGTGATGATGCAACTTGTAGGACGGCCACAGCCAGGTTGGAGGAGGACAAAACTCTCAGAGCAGACCAACCGAAGACACGAGGCACAAGTTCCCGCGCTCGGCCCTTGATCACGTTGCCGATTGGCAAGCGCTTATTTAGGCGCTGCTCTCTCATTCTGAAACGGTCGTTGTCGTTTCTCCCGGTAGCGATTCTTTGGATCTCATTCCCTTTGTAATGCTCGTGCTGGTGGCAGAGTATATGTCCTTGAAATCTACCACTGGGAGTTGCTTTTTCATGGCATCCTCCGTGAGCTCGAAGGGAGAAGGCTAGGACTGTACCAATGCATGCACATAGGAAACGACTGAGGGAGCGTTGCACGGGCTGTCACTTGCGAAATTGGCAAAAGGGCCTTTTTCATGCGCTACATGACAAAAATTAGGCAACATGCTGGCAAAAGATTCCACGGGTCTCCCTCTATTGTTCTCCATCGAGACGGCCCCTGCGGCTCCACAAGGTCTTTAGAGGGACCTTTGCGATTACAGCAAGCATGGAATCCATCAATACCTTCCAATCAGCCGTCCGAGAAACGTTCAATTTTATTCAGACTTCCTGAGTTCCAATTTAAGCAACAGGCCGGGCGTTACGCTTACTGTTGTCTATCTTCACCTTCTTACAGTACCGTGACTCTGATCAGGATTTGTCGAATTCAAGTCTTGCCTTTTGCTCCAAGCTCGCTCCGGCACCTGAAAAACCATCAGGAATGCCCACCATGTCTTCCGCATCACTGAATTATCGACTCATGAGCATCAACATTGCGGCAACTTTTGAGGAATGGAAATCCGGCATTAGCTCGAGAAACAGGGGAAAGAATCAATTATATACCCATTATTTCGACCTGAGCTCCTTTTTTTAACTCCTAAAATCTTTTTGAATAGAGCTTTTGAAAAGATTTTTCCTTCCACGTATCAGGTTCATTTTGGGTGAACCATCAACCACTCGCAAAGGCTGGCGATGACCCAATAAGGATGGAACCCGTAGTTAACAAGGTTAGCATCTCTTTTCGTCGTCCGTGAAGGAGCTGTGTTCAACGGTAAATGAAGCGTCTCCGTTACCGAACACGTCCTACGCCCTGGATCTTGCCGACAACTCACAAGGGAGGCTGAGGTGGGAGGTCAAGGCCCGCAACCGGCCTATAGTAAGTCAGCACGCCGTCTCAGATTCCTTTGGTACAATTCTTACCTTCCTTCCACCCTCTGAGTCGATGACAGAACCTGTACATATTCATCATATCAATTTTAACACGGCAGTTGTCAGAAAGAGCGACATAAATAGCCAAGACCGTCGACCATCCCAACCAAGGTCGACAACTTGCATCAACGGCACAGAGAGTGGGGGGAAAAGTAGTGATAAGGGTCGAGTCTAGACGGTCAGTAGTTCAAAAATCATTCTGGATATCCAGAGATGTGTGCTAACCTTTCCTTTCATCGTCGGATGCGAATTCTGGACATGCGAGATCAGTCAGCACCAAGCAGCATTCCAATAAGAAATTGCCTCAGTTGATTCAAACACCGCATGAATGCTAGCGGGGAGCGGTAAACGCCAAGGCAATGCGCTTGTGATGTCTATAATGGCAGAAGTGAGTATGGTTCTGTTGATCTACTACTTTTGTGCGGTCTAGATCCCGTCGCGTCACGGATTGATTGCCCCAAGCCAATACGTAGACTCGTTAGCCAAGGATGAATACGTTGAAGTCAAAAGTTCTACAGAGTAGTGAGTCCATGATTTTCCAGGCGACTTAAAATGCCTTTGCTGACCTTCAATGGTCTTCCATCACGCGCTGCGATAAGCCTGTTGTAGCTGCATTTTTGCCCACGTCTGCTGTCGATCCTAAAATATATTGAGCTCCTTGATCTAGGTTACGCCGTCACCGTTGACTTACATGCTGGGTATCGCTGGGTNAAAAAATATAATGTTGCCTCGAATGCGATTCCACAAGACCCCTCGCTTCTATATCCAACTAGGTGGACCTCCTGCTTCCTCTACGCTCGGCTTCGATTCCGCGATCCCGGTCCTGCTCCTCGTCGCTTTGTTTGACGAGTACGATCACANTTTTGTTCGAGATTTCCATCCGTTTTTTTTGTGTTTGCATACGGTGCCGTGCTGCCTCCGTCTCTCGAGTGTCGATTGAGATTGAGGGAATTCAGCTTATCGCCAAGTTGTCGGGCAGATAAGGTCAAAGGGTAGATGTGGTCATAGTAGGATTACGCTGAAGCGAATTAATCGTCAAGTCATCGTAGATGGATAAAATGATACGTACAAAGCTGCGGGTTGAGGCGAATATGCGGTGTTGCTGAAGATGAGCTTAGAATGATTGATCTATCCTTTGCAAGCAGAATAAACTCACCAGGAATTAGAGGGAGCCATTGAGCAACCGTGTAGAAGCGTCAACCGTTTGGAATCGGAAGTTTTTATAGAGAATTCGGACGTCAGCATCGATAGCTGCAGAACTCAGGAGATGGACGCGTTGCGATTGACGAGAAAGATTTAGAGCCTGGCAAGGCGTGTGAGAATCGGCAAGAATATTCAAATCCTTTCTCAACCACGACTATCGTCATGACTTCGCGCTCAGGCGCGGTAGCTCCCGTCTCTCAAGGGGAAGCCGATCAATTGATAAGGGGAATCTCCTCCGAGTCCGATATGCAACCCACTGGGTGCTCTCCGCCGTTCGCAGGATGCCTGTCGAGGAGGTGCTTGGCGCTATATTCATCGTCGTCCTGACCAGATACTGCAGCCGAAACGAGAGGAATCTGTCCATCCAGTCAGGAGGAATACAAGGGGGTCGACATTAAGAGGGGTCATAAGGGGTGGAAGCGTCCGGGTCATTTTCAGTGAGTTCAAATGCTCACATCCATTTCGGATCACTTAAAAACAGTTGAATAGGGAGAAACATGAGCTTGCGGGTCTAGTGAAAGGCATCCACGTCAAGCCGCATACTTACCAGTGCCAAATGGTGAATGCGGTCTTCAACCCGGACTTTACAAAATCCCAGGCGAAGAAAAGGTTTGAGAACGCTATATCAGCGTGTTCATGCTCTGATCTCTACTCTTCCCCACGTTAGAGAGTACGAATTTGAATGGGACGAATTGGCCAGCTACCACGGCAGGGTGTCAATGCCGTTTCTCCAATCGGCGCTACAGGGCTGGCAGGGCATGCTCCCGCACCTCTCCGTCCACCTCCCTCAACTTGCTTATTTCCTTCGTCACCGTCAAGCTCCCTCATCCCGCCCTCATCTGCCTGGGTTCGGGGTGACTGAACCCGAAGGCCGACCGACATCCGCGTCAATGGATTCTCAGTGTTCTTATGCACCCTCAAAGAAACCCAGACGTCGCTTTCGAACCAAATTTCGCCCACTTTCGAAAGCCTCGAGGCTTCGAGATTCTACCAATGCTCAGGCACCGTCCCTAATTTATGCGCCGTGTCCGTCACCATTCACTTCGACAGAGCTCACATCTACTTAACACGCACCGTTTCGGCCGGTTCGTTCAGAAACACGGGGCAACGCTGGAGCCATTTTCCCTCAAGACAGCGTGGTGCACTGTCCATTCCGAACGTGTCGCTCCCAAATCCATAAATTGAATCCAAACGACTCTTTTGTTCATTCGGGCGCAGACAACAACTGGTGTGGTGGTGGGCTTCCGGCACTACAGCGGCGGCGTTGAGATCCCTCATGGCGACCTCCTTTCTGCTCACTCAGCAACTCCCAAGTCGATGACGTTGATGGACAGGACGTTTGATTTGACGGACGCTTCTGCTGTCTTGCCGTCGATCTCGAACACCAGTGATAGTGGGTTGGCGCAGTACGTGTCGATCCGCTGACGAGCTTGGAGATGCACGTCGACGCTTTCAGTCCCCACTTCTTCAGCTCAAGGGCGAGGTTGCGCGGCTTCAGAGTTCGAAGTTGGAGCTTGTGGAGAGGACGCAGATGGCGGGGTATACTCGTAATTCGGTACGNTTTTCTTTTACACCCAGGAAAAGGTTCGAGAAACGCTACATCAACCGTGTTCATACGCTGGTGTCCACTCTTGCCAACATTATAAAGTGCCGCGTCGAATAGGACGAATTGTCCCGCTACCACACTCTGGTGTTGATGTTGTTTCTCCAACGGTGTCACAGTCAAGCTCTCTCATCTCACCCATATCCACATCCGCTGAGCTTGGGCAACGTACCCCGAAGGCAAAGCGACATCCACCTCGATGGATTCTCGGTGTTCTCACACAACCTTAAGACACCTTGACCTCGCTTTCAAAGTTCTTCCAATACCTAGGCAGCTTCCCCACTTATGCGCGATATCCCCCATCCTCTTCGAGGAGCCCAACTCTCCCCGAACTCACACCGTTTCAGCCAGTTCGTTCAGAAACACTCTGGAGTCATTATCCCTCAGGCAACGCGGTGTGCTTTCCGATCCGAACGTGTCGCCCCGATGCTTAAATTGAGTCCGAACACCCCTTTCATCCATTTGGGCTCACACGACAACTGGTGGAGCGGTGGCGTTGAGACCCCTCATGGCACCCCTTCAGACTGTCTCCGACTTCCTCTGTGCTCACCCTCAAGTTCATCACGCTGGTGGACCAGGCTCTGGACTCGACGGACGTTTGCACAGNTTTTGCCGGCGTTCTCAACCGCCATCCGGTACATTCCTTTTATCGGCTTGGTATATGGAGGGACCTTTGCATCCTTTTCTCTTTAGCCTCGATTCGTTCAAGAACTGGATGCGCTTGTGTTGACGGAGCCAATTGGGACCTACAGTGTCTAGTCATTTCAGCAGGTGCTCGCCCGATTCCATCGACAAGTCGACGCTCTGATTGATTGTGCTGCACGCGTTGCAGCAATGCTCATCTTTCGCTGACGATAGACCAGTCACGCTTGGAGACGATACATCGAGAATCAAGATACACAATTTATGACCTCTTTCATTCACCCCCCGAATCTATGTAAACTTACTGCCTCTCGCTTTCCCTTCTTCTTGCTCTTCTTCCCATCACAACTTGACATCTGGTTTCGATTTGAGCAGTTGCATTTTTATTTGTTAACTTTCGCTCTTGAACACATGTCTAGAATAATTGGTGATTGTTGTAGTGTTTGTGTATCGTAGAATTTCTTGTAATTTTACGAAGTCCGAATCTACTAAGCTATCCTGTACTTGGATTCTTGGATCCTTAATCTGTAATAGGATAATGATGTAAAGACAGAACGATGGGGGATAGAACTACAGGTGACAGCAGATAGGTACTCTCGCGAGGTTCGGAATCGCGTTGTGAGACTATGGCCGCCGAGGAAGTACCCATATCTGGGAAGCCATATTTCTTATATCTTTCCTTCCACTTGTCGAAATATGATTTCGGAATATCTGCCAGTTTGTCCTCATGGAGATCGTCCTGGGGAAGAGATAGAAATCAGTTCAATATTCTAATGAAAAGAGATGTTCATACATTGAGGCGTTGGATGGCATCCAACGTGAAGTGTGCCAAGCCATACCAGTCGTCATCATAGAATGGACCTCGTATGAGGCGGGATGAATTAACGCTGCACGAGAGTCTTTCATCAATTCTTGCCCATCCATTTTTGCGGGTAAAATCAATCAGTCGAAGATCGTCGACATATGTGGTTTGGTTGCTAGAGTAACGTAACAGTGCCCTGACGATACGAGAAAAGCTCCCTGATTGAGAAAGGTGCATCAGTGACTTGATCAAGATGGATCACCGTGACTCAC
>JANBPK010001724.1:0-13953 GCA_027579435.1 Candolleomyces eurysporus
CCTGCCACAATGTCCTTTCGAGATTTTTCATCCAGAATCGTGCTTTTGAGTCCTTCTTGGGCAAGGTAGTCCTTATCACTCATTTTGTATGCATGAACTATTCAATGGTTTCATGGTCAATCTGTAGTCAAGTGAACAAAATCATTGATTTACGTACCTCCCACCCAACGGTCGGGCCTGAAAGTATTGAGTGCATCCAAAATGAATTTGGCAGACGTCAACAATCCCAAAACAGCTGCCTCTTGGTGACCACGAAGCACATTGAAGACCACACCGAATTGAGATGAAACGCGGATGGCTGTCGAGAACGTCTGGATGATGGACACAACGACTTCCCAAGTTGTTTCAGAGTATGATATATAGCTACGATTCTCGATCTGTCTCTGGACGTTGTTGCCACTAAATGTTGGGAAGTCGAATTTAGCAACTGTTTGCACAACCTTGACGGAATAGTATCTCTCGATACGTTCTTCCAAGTACTTTTGAACGTATTCCGCGATGTCTGTGAGAAGTCGTTGGGCGAGCACTGCTGCAATGCGTCCACCAGCAGTCCAAAGTAGGGCCTCGGTGGATACGGTTCTTTCTGCCATTGCCTTTTCCACCTACATCCAATAAATATCCGTCAGCGCGCGGATTCATGATGCCGTCNGTGGCCACCAACAGATGTTTCGTTAGGTACTCACCATTAGCAAAAGTTGACTGGAGTACCACAGACTGATAGCAGGTACGGACGCCTCTGCAATTTTTAGCGGAACAAGGAGAGCAAAATACGGTCGGCATCCAGGGATAGAGAACAGATCCTGCAGCATCCGAGTGACATGGTGCGACTGTTGAGACGCGTCGACAACGAGCCGTATTTTCGACAGCAGAGGCAAGTTGAATATTCTTCTGGAGCCCGATATGTCTGTGTAATAGTCCCACACGCCTAGTTTCGTATGCTTGACAAGGGAATAGTCATCGGGGTCGAATAGCACCGTTGCTGGTTCGGGCATGGTGCCGTAAAGGCTGAATGCTGGCGAAACCCCTTGCTCGAACGGTCGGAGAGTACTTCGGGCTGGAGTTCCTTGGCCGATAGAAAGAAATGGTATGGGTTGGAACAACGAGCGCCGCCATCCTGCGCGTTATAAGCGAACCAGCGGCCTTGGGCGCCCATTGACAGTGCCCACATCACACAGCCCACAATCAAAATATCCGGCGATATGTAAGAGTCCAGCCTTCTCGGTGCATAGTTTTAGCGAGCACAGCGCCTTTAGGCTTGGGCTGCGATTGTCCTTGGTGGAAGAGAATGAAAAATGAGTGTGCTGTGGACGATGACGAAATGCCTTTCCCAATGTTATTCGTCCGAACGAAGCTCAGTCAAGAGTGCGTGTTGAAGTTGTCACCATCGGCGTCGCGGCCACTCCGATTCCGATTTTACGACAATGACAACGATCACCTGCGATAACGGCGGCAACGGAAAGTTCTCGACATCGAGCTCCTCTAGTACTTAGTTCCAGCCAAGAAATAGATGTGCATCAAAGCAAAAAGGATAACGTCCTTGGATGGTCTACTCGTAAATCGTTACTGAAAATCTTCTGCCTGCAAATTCCAGAATTTGGCATATTCTCCATTGCGTTCCATCAGACTGACGTGGTTTCCAACTTCCAAGACGTTCCCTTTGTCGATATAGCTGCAATAGAAATGCTGGTTAGATCCTTTGCACAGTTTTCAAAGAGCCAAAGGCATCTCAAAACTCACAGAATCAGATCGGCGTGTCGGGTAAGCTTTCCAAACCGATGCGTCGAAAAGACCATGGTCTTGTTGCCCCGAAGCTCACGCAGGCGCGTGAAGAGAGCGTGTTCAGCTTTTGGGTCGAGAGCGGCGGATGGCTCGTCAAAGAGCAGCAGACCGACCTTACTCGAGGGCGAAACCAGAGACTTCATGAACGTGCGGGAACTACGGGGCACATTCAGACTCGTCAGTCCACGGATCGCATTGCCCACTAGTGAAAGAGAGAGAACTCACAGCGCTATCCGTTGTTTTTGCCCTCCGCTCAGGTCTCTCTTGTCGTCATTGAGTTTCATTTTGGTGTAATCAATTTGTTTTCCGTAAAAGACAGAATTCCTGGACGGACGTCCGAATCCAAATTCATCCACAGGACGAGAGATGTAAGTGTCGAACTTGTATGGCAAAGTATCGATGAAATCTGCTCCTCCGAGTTTCGCTGCGTCTTGTATCATGTCCATGTCATCGACGTGCGCGGGATCTCCGAGCCCAATGTTTTCCCCAAGCTAGAGCATACGCCGGTTAGGAGGAGGTCAGTCATAGAGAATCTGCTGGAAGCTTACCGTCAGTGGGAACATCGCGTATTCCTGGAAAAGAACGGCGATAGCCTTCCGGACATCGTCGAGCTTCAAGGTACGAACATCCGTCCCATTGATCAGTATTTGGCCCTCCGTAACATCGTAAATCCGGGTGATCAAGTTAAGGATGGTGCTCTTTCCCGAGCCATTCTCTCCGACGATTACCTATCATAATATCGGTGAGTCAGTGGACAAGGGGTCAAAGGGAACGAGGAACCATACACAAAGATGACCTTGACCTATTTCGAAGGAAACATTCTTCAACGCGAGTTCGCCGTCAGAGTCGTTAGAATATGAGAACGACACGTTCTTAAACTCAATGGATACACCGCGAGATAGATCTACAGTATTCCCTGGGAAGGAAATGGTGCCGTCCTCGATTTTGTTCCGAATATCGAACAGCTCATAGAAATCGCGAAGACTTTTGAACCTCTCCGAGAGTCGGTCTATATGCTGGTCTAGCTCGGAAAGACCCCGGTTCAGCGACGATAGGACCGTGTTCACCAGTTGGAGAGTGGCGAGGGAAAATGGTACGGATGCTGGGGAATGGATAACCCTGTAACATATATAAATTTGGGCTATGGCGTCGAAGGGATCGCTGGCGTAGTCCAAAAGCTTGTTGCGCCATGGGTTGCGGTAAAAAGGAATTTCCCATTGATTTGGGTTTCCGGGAGCTCTTTTCTCGAGAGAATCAGCCCGACGTTTATATTCTGTTAACCAAGTAACGTCAGTCGCTAACGTCTCTTGGAACAAGAAGCAATTCTGAATCCGATGATCCTACCTTGCCAGAGGAAATCGCCCAGCCCACCTGCCACGATGTCCTTTCTAGATTTGAAATCGAGGATGGTGAGTTTCAGCCCTTCCTTGCAAAGGTAGTCTTTATCATCCACTTTGTACACGTGAACTAGTCGTCATTTCCAGCGTCAACGTGGTATTCAATGTTGGGTACAATTGATAAATCACGTACCTCCATCCCAACCCCTGTGTTTGAAGGTTTTGAGAGCATCCAAGATAAACTTGACCGAAGTCACCAAACCTAGTACGGCGGCGTCTTGGTGGCCACGAAGCACATTGAAGACGATCCCGAATTGAGACGAAACGCGGATGGTTGTTGTGATTGTCTCGAGAACAGATGCAATCGCGTCCCAAATCAAATTGGCGTATGCGGATTTAGAGCGGTGGTGGCCGACCCATTCCCGAATTTTGGTGTCGCTGAAAGTCGGCAAGTCGAATTTGGCAGTGGTTTGCACGATTCTAACAGAATAGTATTCTTCGATGCGCTCTTGCAAAAACGTTTCAACGTAATTCACAGCCTCTGCAAGAAGTCGCTGAGCGAGTACCGCTGCAATGCGTCCACCAGCGGTCCAGAGGAGTGCTTCGGTGGAAACGGTTCTTTCTACCATAGCCTTTTCCACCTAGCACGCATGAAGACCCATCAATACGGACCCAGATATCGATGACCGAAGTACGCACCATGAGTAACATTTGGCTGGAATACCACAGACTGATAGCAGGTACAGTCGCCTGTGCAAGCTTTAGTGGAGCAAGTAGAGCAAAATAGGGCTGGCATTCGGAAATTGAGAACACATCCTGTAGCATCCGTGTGACATGGTGGGTCTGTTGAGACGTTTCGACAACGAGTCGTATTTTCGAGAGCAGAGGCAGACTGAAGCTTCTTCTGGAACACGATATGTCCTTGTAGTAGTCCCACACGCCGATTCGTGTGTGTTTGACGACGGAGTAGTCATCGGGGTCAAACAGCGCCTTTGGTCGGTCGGACATGGGTGGAGTGTGGAGAGCCCCTCCTTCAAGATGGTGGTTCTTAGTTCAGAGAGAGAGATGTTGCAGATAGAAGCAACGATTTCTCCATTGTTTGCTCGTTATAAACAAAGCCGGCTCCGAGCTCTACATTGGGCGCCCATGACCACACACCACATACCACACACCACATAGCCCGAATCATAAGATCGAGTGAGCGGTAAGATAGAGAAGAAACCAGCTGGTACATAAAGTTGATAACTGCTGTATTTCAAGATCCGTTTTTCCAGGACTAAAGCGGTGTAAGAGAGGCAAGCAAGAGGCAAGAGAGCCAAGTTGAGTTGGAGCAAAGGACCAGCTATGTGGAAGATGATAGAGTTCATTGAAGTCCGAATCAAGCGCAGTCGAGCTGCACGTGCCCAAATCATCGCCATCATCTTGGGCGTCGCGACCAACGGCTGATTTTTCGACGGAGACGACCACCAAGAATAACGGCGACCACAGCGAAATCTCAGCAGCGAGCTCCTTAGATGTCAGACTCTTTCGCTGATCTTTGGAACTCTACAGCTCCATCACAGCCTCAGAAACCAGTCACACTCTCTCAACAGCAACCGTCCTATTCGCAACCTAAACCCAAGCAGGATGTTTTTGCGCTCTTGTCGCAGTCTTCAACACCCACGAACAGAGGAAATATTGGAACCTCTCGACCAGGGTCCTCTCAGAACTTCTCATCGACGAGCTCAAGACCCATAACCCCATCACTTTCGATTGGAAGCGGCGCATCGAGACCGGGATCAAGTCTTTCGTCCGTATCAACCAGGCCCAATGCCGGAGCCTCATCCTCGAACGATGCTTTCAACGACCTTCTTTCGGGATCTTTAGGAGGCGCGTCCTCGAAGCCATCGTCGAGCATGACGATGGCAGAGCGCGCCGCTCTCGCCGAGAAGCAGCGGCTGGCACAATCACAATCCAGGACCCAACCGACAGCTCAGAGTCATCAATGGGCGGGTTTGGACGCACTCGGGGGCGGATCTTTTGGGGCGACAAGTTCGAGCTCATCGAATCGACAGACCACTGATCACGACGATTGGGGATTGGGAGACTTTGGCGCTCCATCTACTGCAAAACCTAGGGTCCAACAGGCGGAGAAGACACCGAAGTTGCGTGCATCTGATTCGTTGCTGGATTTCGGAGATTTCGACTCCCAACCAACTAAGAAAGCGACACCTCTTCCGAAGGCCACGCAATCCAAGCCGGGCTCGCTCTGGGATATGGATGAATTCACAGGTAGTTCCTCGAGCTTACCTGCACCTCAGCCGCAACAAGCAGAGAAATTTGATTCTCCTGATTTCGATTTCGACTTTGGAAACAGGGAAGACAAGCCTACGCCAAAACATGAAGAAGAAGACGACATTCTGGGCCACCTCAGCAAACCAGTCCATGAGGTTCGCTCTCAATCGAGGACGGTAAGCTTTGATACCTTCGTACCCCTCTGTTTCACTAAAAACTGTCGTATTTCCATATAGAATGGCTCGTCAGCTACGTCGTCAGTTTCCTCGCAGCGGCAAACGCCCCAAATTTCTAGATCGTCCTCCCCTCCACCTCATATCCTCGGCCAAATCATCGAAATGGGTTTTTCCATCCAGCAAGCTAAAAACGCGCTAGCCAAGACTGAAACTGGTACCGATGTTCAAGCCGCCCTGGAAATGTTGCTTGGAGGGGATGAGGCTGACGCACCGTCCTCAACGGAGACTCGGGAACGTCCATCTTCCAGGCCATCGCCTCCCCTTCAGCGACGCTTCAATTACGACGACGATGACGACGACTCCCGGGCTCACGCAGCCAATAGGAGACGTCAACAAGTAGCACGGCAACCCTCTGGTCCTGCCGAAGCTTCGACGCCCAACCTGCAAGATCACGCTGACAAGATACTCAATCAGGCCAGTGAGATTGGTTTGAGCGTCTTGACGAAAGCCAGTCTATTCTGGAATCAAGGGAAGGAGAAGGTGCAGAAGGCGTACGAGGAAAGAGCAGGGCCCGGAAGTGGTGCTGGTTCAAGGTCCAACAGTGTACGGGACTCCCGCCCAAAGTGGATGCAAGAAGCCTCCCATTTGGAAGAAGACCCGACGACTCCAAGGTCCGATCGTGGAACCTTCAGAGATGATCATGAAGAAGAAGGGAGTGCGTTCAGGGACAGGGATGAGCAACCCACCAAACCTTCGCGAGCTCAGCGTGGGGCCTTGCAATCTTCGCAGCCTCCACGACCGGCAGCGCAACCTGAACCCGAAGTTGACTTATTCAACTCGAGTGCCCCGTCGTCTGGCCCCAGTGAACCGAAGGTATACGTTTCCCCATACAGGAGAAAGAAGCCCACCGCCGACCCTGTTCCGTCGTCCCTGTCATCTGTCTCGTCGAGCCGGCCAGCATCTACACCCGCCCCCGCGCAGCCGAAGCCCAAGCGTCGTCTACCTTCATGTCAAGAGATGACCCTCGACATCATTCGTGAGCACAAGACCAAGGGCACTGAAGCGTTCAAACTCGGTCAATTCAGCGTGGCAGCGGAAGAGTACTCCAAAGCAATCACGTTGTTGCCTGATGGGCATGCCTTGCTCGTCCCTCTCTATACCAACCGCTCTCTCGCGAGGATACGGTGTGGAGAATGCAAGGGTGCGGTTGAAGATAGTGCTGGTGCCTTGGGTATCATCGCCCGTACCTCCAAAACCTGGGAAACATGGAACCCCACAGATGAAGCTGGTGGATGGGAATTGGAAGGTGGTGGAACTGGTGAGCCTAAAGGCGGGTACGGCGTGGCCAGGGAGAAGGGTTCTGAATGGGCCGACGCGTGGGGACGTGGAGTAGATCTGAAGGATGGGTGGATCAAAGCCGTTAGACGACGCGCAGAAGCTTTGGAGGGTATGGAGAAGTGGACTGAATCGAGGAAGGATTGGGAGATTTTGACCGGTGCGGGATGGGTAGATCCGAAGACGAGGGATGAAGCTGTTCGTGGGCTTGGAAGGTGTAAGAAGATGTTGGGTGGTTCGGACGGTGCGGCGGGTGGTGGCAGCTCGACCGGTGGGTTCCCCTGGTGCAGGCATGGTTATCTACACCTGCGGTCAAGCCGCGGGAGGTCGCTGACAAGGACTGGAAAGGTTTCGAAAGGTTTGCAGCACGATTCTTCGTCTCGAAGGATGGACGATTGTATTGGCGAGAAAATGGTGAAGGACACCATCGCCTGTACATCGAACCAGAGCGAAGAATGACTATTCTCAAAGGAGCGCATGATGCAAATGGCCATAGGGGCCACTATGCTACTCTGGCATTTATTACCAAACGGTTCTGGTGGCCAGAGGTAGAACGCGATACCGAAATGTTCGTCAGGACGTGTCACCTCTGCCAAGTTCGCCAGAAAACCTTGGTGAAAATACCACCGAAGGTTACGGAGACTCCATCTATATTCCAGACTGTACATATTGATACTCTGCATATGACGCCGCCTAGCAATGGACACGGTTATATTGTGCACGGTCGGTGTGCTCTTACGTCTTGGATGGAAGGGAGGCCACTTCGGAAAGAGACTGCGGCAACCATAGGAGCCTGGCTCTTCTCGGACATCATCTGTAGGTGGGGATGCCTGAGTCGGATTATTACCGACAATGGGAAACCTTTCATTGCGGCTGTGGAATGGCTACGACAAAAATATGGCATTACAGGAATTTCAATTTCAGGATATAACTCTAAGGCAAATGGGAAAATCGAGCGGCCTCACTGGGACGTAAGGCAAAGTCTCTACAAAGCCACAGGCGGCGACACGAGCAAGTGGTACTGGTTCTTCGATCATGTTATGTGGGCCGATAGGATCACTGTTCGTAAAAGGTTGGGTTGCTCTCCGTTCTTCGCTTTAACGGGAGCTGAACCTGTCACGCCGCTCAACGTACAAGAGGCCACTTGGTTGGTGGAGCCCCCAACGGGTATTATGGCAACTGAGGATTTGATAGCGGCAAGAGCAAGGGCTTTAGCTAAGCATCAGACTCATGTTGAAAGTGTTATGAAGCGGGTCGACGCTGAGAAGCGGCGTCGGGTCGAAGAATATTCTAAGGCAAATAAGGCAACTATTAAGGATTGGGACTTCAAGCGGGGTGACCTGGTGCTGATGAGGAACACGGCTGTCGAGTCTAGCCTCAACAAAAAGATGAAGCCGCGTTACTTGGGACCCATGGTAGTGGTCACTAGGAATAAAGGCGGTGCGTACATCTTGGCAGAATTAGACGGATCGGTATATCACAGCAAGGTCGGGGCGTTCAGGGTAATTCCCTACTATCCGAGGAAGTCCATACAGGTAGGCATTGGAAAGGACAGTGGTTTCGATTTGGATGAAGCTACAATACAGGATTTGGGAAACTCTACAGACGACGGAAACGAAGCATATGTGGACTACAGTTTTGAGGGCATGCCGAGACTAAGGCTGTCTGATACTACAGAGGAGGAGGATTGAGGGAAGAGGTAGGAATTCTAGTCGGATTCCTCGTCTTCCTCGTCCAACTGGTCGACTGGGATGGAGGCGTCTTCTTCTATCTCCTCTCCGGCGGCGTCAACTTCCTGCATTTCCACATCCTCGTCTTGCTTGACGGTTTCTCCTTCCTCGACTTGTTCCTCCTCGGAGACGGTCTCCTTCGATTTTGGAGCGGCGCGACGTTTGCCCTTTGATTTCGAACTTTCGGTTTGAGAAGCGGCGCGAGTCTTGGGTTTTTCCTTGACTTCTGGGACGGCGACTTCTTTGGCAGATCGAGTTTTCGCCTTGGAACCAGTTTCCTTTCCCTTCGAAGAGGACTTAGAGGTGGACGCCTCGCCTGAAGCCTCGGACGGCTTGGCTGAAGCGGCCGGAACCTTGGAAGTCTTCTCTTTATCCCTTCCCTCCTTCCACTCCTTCACCGATTTCTTGCTGGAGGAAGCTGGAACGGCGTGGTCTCTGGTCGTCGAGACTGGGGCGTCGTGAGCGCAAGTTGAAGCGGCGACACCTGGGGAAGGGGGACGACGGAAGTCGCGAAGGCAGCGATGCTCATGCCGTTCCATCTGCTTACGCAGCTCGTTGATACGAACGGCGGTGGCCTGGCGAACTAATAACTGAGCGCGGAGCTCAGCGTCCTGCCGGGCGAGAGTGGCTTTGAGCGTGGCGAGTTGGAAGAAAGTGTCCGTATCGTCCGACCTAAAGACGTTGCCGTCTGAGTGTTGGAGGACGCGGATGGCTTCCTGGACTACGGCGCTTTCGCTAGGATCGGCGCCTGGGGAGGAGCATGAGTAAGGGGATTGCTCTGGGCTGCCGGTATTTGGGATAACTTACCTTCTGAAGCGGTGTGACTGAAGCGGCTGCTGTGTCCGAGGGCAGGACTCCAAGTGCTAGCCTGAAGCGGCGTGAGGAGGTCAGATCTGTAGTTTGGGGGACACGGCAGGGAGGGGCGTACAGGGCGTTTAGCAGGAATGGTACTCCCGCTGTCGCGAACGACTTCTCTCTGGGCAGTCCAGGGGTTAAGCCGCTAGGAAAGGAATTTTAGGAGAGGTTAGGAGGTCTATAGGTTTTACAGGGTATCAGGAACTCACCTGGCCGGAACAAGCGGCTACACCGTCTGCAATTAAGCCCTGAAGGTTATCTCGAAGCGGCTTCGGGAAGCGGTTATTCAGATTGTAGCGGCGAACGTAGTTGTGCAATAATCCGAGGTGATTGTCTTGAGCAATCATAACGTTGACGACCTTGGATTTGTCCTTGAACGTCGGGGTGTTCTCTATTATCTGACACTCAAAGCGGCGTCAGAGTAGAGAGGTTGGAAGGCTTCAGAAGGTCACTCACGCCGTCTGACACTAAAACACGGAAGGCAGAAGTACATTGGTCCAGTTCAGCCTGGGATATGGCGCCTCCGGTGACAGGATAACGGTTGGAGAGGTCGAGGAGCTGGCTCTGCCAGAAGGGAACAAGGTTCTCGGTGTTCATGGTTTCGGGCATGGTAGGAGAGTTCAAAGAAATTACTAGGGAGGAGTGAAGCGGCGTGAGGGTCAGCTTCATTTAGGCAGGATTAAATACTCTTGTGGAGGTCTGGCACGGCTCCAACATGACGCCGTGCGAGGGCCGATCGGTCTGACTTTCTCCTATCTGAGCAAAGCCGAGGGCGGCTGGAATTTTAGTTTGGGGGAGAGGTGGAGTCCTTACAAGGACTAGCTATGTCATACTGAGACTTAGAGGAATTTTCGCGAAGTCTTGGTCTCAAATGTAAGCAGACTTGGTCAAAAGGAAGCCTAAGGATGGCTTCTAGACTTAGAAAAGTACTACATTAAGACTTAGGGAGACTTAGGCACTTCTTATTCTTAACTCAGAAGGCTTCAGACCACAGACAAGGCTACAAGAATATATTAGGTGCTAGGAATACTCACGTCATAACTGGCACCAACAGTTATGAGTGGAGACAAATGGTAACAAGAGGCAAGGTATGTCTAGGAGACGCGTATCTACTGGAATTCAAAGTCCGCTGTCAGTCCTTTCGTCGCTTCTTTCGAGGCTCCTCCCGGGGCATCTCAGCCTGCTTGAAGACCTTCGCCCACTGACACCGCTCCTTACTAGAAAGAGTGTGAGGTGGAGCAGGAGGCAAGGTGGAAGCGCCGATGAGAGGGTTGATAGCGCGAGGAGGCAGAGGCGGCGGCGGCGAAGAGGAAGGAAGCCGGAGTCGACCGGCAGGAGGCGATGCGGGCGGCGGAGTTTGAATAACCGGTCCAGCACCATCATCCTGCTCATCCGAGGAGGACTCAGACGGCGCGAGGACGACACGGCGTCGCTTCCGAGGGACCAGAGGAGTTGGCTCACGAGGAGAGCCGAAGAGGGAGCCAAGGAGGTCAGGGGCTGGGGTCAAGGTGACTTCAGCCGGCTTGACTACCGTAGGGTCGGACCCCTCGGCAACCTCAGAACTCCGCTCGTCCAGYGGCGACGACTTCTGGCGCAGCTCCTTCCTCAGAGACGAGAGATACTCGTCGACTTCTTCCTCGTCGAAAGTCGTGGTCCACGTGTACTTGTCCGTGGTGACTCCCATGGTCGATGTCGAGGTACGGCGAGGGTAGAGCATCGGAGTGTCGAGAGGGACGTGCCGCGAGAACTCCAGGAGGCTCTGGAGTGCCTCGACGTTGTGGAAATACCGACGAAGGCCGGCGTCCCCCTCGTCACTGTAAACTCTGCTCAGAATGAGAGAGTGTGTGCCCAGTTTGGCTTCCAGCAATTTGTACTGGTCTTCAGCCAAGGCAAAGGCGACTTTCGTCATTCCTCGCAGTAGGAGTGAGTCGACGATTAGGGAAGAAATTCCTGTGTAAACAGGTTCAGGAAACACTTAGGAAACCAAAAAGGAATAGAACTCACTTTCTGGGGCGGCGTCAGCAGCGGCAGAGAGAGCCGACAGGCTTGTCATCCGCGGAATCGAAAGGTCGAAGCCGCACGGTTTCTTTTGGTCATTGCAGTTGTCGCACCGGACTCCATGTAGGAAGTCGCCGCCGGTACAAACGATACCGGACGCGGCGCAGCTACCACAAGGAGGACGCACCTAGAAAAGAGGTGAGGTGAGATCAGTAAGGAACACTGATCAATAATAGGCTGTGAACGGTACTCACCCAGTCTGGGGGGGCAAAGCCCTCAAGCAAAGGAGCCTGCAACTCCGCCAGCAAGTAGCCCTGCTTGAACAAGGGGCCCTTGTCGTAAACGGGCAGGCGCTGAGGCGGCTTGACCTTTGGATGGGAGTCGGTTTTCTGTCGCCGCTTAATGTCGGAGCGTGGCTTGAGTCCGAATGGAGGGAGCAAGTGAGACGGCGCGAGGACGGACTTGGGGCGGGCTGACACCGAAAAGCTCCTCTGCTCGCTAGGGAGGAGGTACTCCCTGAACGAGTTGGGGCAGGGTAGCTGGTTCCCCTCGTCGTCGACGCTGGTTTCTTGGCCGGGCAGGTGAGAAGGCAATGGTTGGTCGCTCTTGTGAAGCCAGTACAGAGGGCGGGGCGTCTTCTCCTTCTTGCTGGTCTTCTTCTTGGGACTTGATTTGTGAGGGGCTTCGGACTCGGATTCGGATTGTGGTGGAGGGTCGATGGCCTTCTCGAGCCTTCCGGTAGCGCCGTGAGGCGGTCTGGGGACCTTCTTGGCGACTTCTTGTGCCCAATTTTCGACGAGAAAGGGCGGGAGTTGAGGTGTCCACCCGGGTACCACACCGAAAGGATGTGAGTTCGATTTGGTACTCACAGGCGTGGGGAGACGGTACAGACCTTCCATGTCAGCTGGGTTCTGAGGCGGCCTCACAACTGGGACGGCGCGAGGCGGCACTGCAGCAGGGCGTGTCGGTTTGCTCGGCCCAGCAACGGGGTGGGGTTTGGGGCGGCACGGGCTTCTTGGGAGCAGGAGGAGGCTGCCAGAACTGTGTCAGCCGCTCCCCATAGGAACTTAACAAGGCAAACTTACGGGTGGAGGCGCTGGCACGGCGTCAGGAAGGACTAGCGTCGATGAAGCTTCCTGGAATCCGAAGAATGGATGATTGTAGGGGACGGCCGTCAGCCAATCCCACTTTCACCTGTACTGTAGGTACGTTTCCGGGTGCAGCTCGTGCAGGAGATGCGACAAGGCACGCCGGAAACTCATAAAGTCGTCGTTGGCGGCGACACGACTGTCTCCGGCGGCAGCACACTAGGAAAATTAGGAAAGTCAGCAAGCAAGCACAGGAACTCGAGGCTGAAAGGGAAACTTACCAATTTATCGTTCCCGTTTACGATCAGCTGAGCCAGCTTGAGGCAGGCAGCCGGGTCGGTCGGGAGGGCGGCAGTCCTCGAGAGAGCCGGCTTGAGCGAGTTAAAGACGCTGCCCAGGGCAGGGTACACGTCCAGAGTCGGTTGGGACGCCCAAGGGTCGTCCTTTCCCCGAGTTCCGTAGGTGTGCGTCGAAGAGGAAGGGAGGGCAGACATTGTTAGAGGAGGGAGCTGAGGACTTACCCTTCAAACGATGTCAGCTTTTATACTACTGGGAAAGTAGTGAGCCCGCTTCACTTGCTAAAACGTTCTGTGCCAAGGCATGGCTTAGAACATAGAAGGACTTAGGAAAATATATCTTGGAAAGCTCTGGAGAGCTTAACTGGATGAGAAGCATGCTGGGACTCTGCCTAGGAAAGGCTGTAAACGTTGAAGCGGCTTCAAGAATCCGAAACAGCGGGATCAATGACGACATGCAGCTTGGAAAGCAGTGATCTTGACAGGACAGGAGCTACCATAACCTTAATTGACGAAAGTACCTCCTCGGTCCCTGAAAATCATTGACCCCGGACTTCTTCAAAGAAGCAGCGGTTCGGCAGAACTACGAAGGTCAACGGATCTGGGTTTAGCGGAAGGAAATCTGTGGCGCTAAGGGAACAAGCGGCTCTGGAAGCTAATTGCTTCCTCCCTTTTGGGGACCGGCTAAGCTTAGGCTGGGGACAACTTAGGATTGGAGGAACTATTCAGGCTGCTCCATTCACGCCGACTGAGGACAGTCGAAAGCTAGTTTGGGGGAGATGATACGACCGCGTTGGTTTTAGCAAATATAAGTTCAATTTTCGCGATAATAAACTATAAAGATGACGCGGTCTGAGTCTCTAAGTACAAGAATAACTATGCTATCGATAAGGTTCACACAGCTTGAGAGGGAAAAGAGTTAGTACTACGACTCTAGGGACATGAGAGTTGAAGCTACTCGAGGCTGTCAACTTGAAGCCGCCCCAGTTGTATTATACCCTGACCAGGAGAAGCCACTTTAGTTGACGCCGTGCTAAAAGTCAGGCGGCTCGACTGAAGCGGCTTGAGAAAAGTCATATACCTTT
>JANBPK010001725.1:0-13926 GCA_027579435.1 Candolleomyces eurysporus
ATCAACTCGAACCAGGAGTCGCGTGTCAAAAAGACAGTACGCAGAGGATCAAGAACGTGTTCAGGTTCGCGTCCTCGAACTCATTCGCACTCTCCATTCGCACAACCTCCCGCTATGCTTCCTCATTCTCAGCAGGCCAGAACCGTGGATCAAGCAGCACATCAAGACCGGTCATTTCAACGCATCACGGAAATCTTGGATCTTTACCAAGTCGGAGATCATATGAAAGACGCGGAGAAATTTATCAGGGATGAACTAGCTCGAATCGCAGACGGCTTGGACTCCCAACCAGGCGACGACGAAGAATGGCCAGACAACGACGAAGAGTGKTCAGGCGACGACGAAGGGTGTTCAGGCGACGACGAAGGGTGTTCAGGCGACGACGAAGGGTGTTCAGGCGACGACGAAGAGTGGTCAGGCGACGACGAAGAGTGGCCAGGCATCGACGAAGAGCGGCCAGGCAACAACGAAGAGCGGCCAGGCAACGACAAAGAGCGGCCAAGCAACGACAAGGAGTGGCCAGGGGAAGACACCATCACAGCCTTCTTGCGAAGAACTGGTGGGCACATGCTCTACGCTGCCACCGTTATTCGTCACATTGACGACCCATACAACGATCCCCGACAACGACTGCAAGATATTCTCGATGGCGAGTCTAATTCCACTCAAGACCTCACCCACTCGACTCCTTTCTCCTCCCTTCGAGAACTCTACCGTCAAATCTTACAGTCATGTCCTCAAACAAATCGGGCTACCATGGGCATGGTACTTGAGGAGATACTGGCGGCTGGAAGTGAATTCTTCGGAAACGTCCACGCTAGTCTCAACATCCTCGATCGCCTCTCCGGGCGACCACCTGGTCGTGGAATCAAGGTCCTCCGACCTCTCCACGCTGTGATACGCCTGTCCCGCAAAGCTGATGAGGACTTAGGCGATTCACTCTTTTTTTATCATTCTTCATTTGCCGAATTCCTGAGGCAGCAGTCTCAACCCTTGCCAGATGTTACGATCAACGTTCAGAACGGTCTCAACAGGGTGCTTGCGGGGTGCTTAGAGGCACTGTCGGTGATAACCATATATGATCGGGTCTATGAGGAACATGTCAAGTTTTCCCTGGATCATTGGCCGAGTCTTTGGCGGCGATGGGAACCCGCAGACGATGACCCATCATCACACCTCGAGGCGTTGCTTGCAACTGATCTCACAGCTTGCTTTGTTCATGTTGTAAGGGGCTATGGGCCTTTGGATGGTTTGTTTTATTGCCTCTTGAATTTGTACCATCCGACTCGAAACCTTATCGTCCGTGACACGCAATTTTCCGTTTGTACAACCCTCGTCGAAGACGTACTCTCACATCTTCGATCTTCGGTGGATGCATGCTTCCAGCACGTCCTAAATCCGGGGTTAATCAATAGCAATGGACTTGGCATGCCCGTCTTTCTTTCAGCTCACCTATCTTCCTATATCAGAGAAATATCTGAACATCGTACGGTGCCCGCTTTCGAGAATCTTGTCCAAGCTTTGCGGGGCCTTCTCAAGAAAAAACGAGAGCTCTTTGATGAACTCGAGGAGGAGGTGGTGCGGAGCTCAGTAGACGAGGAAAATCGACGGGTAGTTATGGACATATTCAAACTTGTTCGTCAGGATCTCGAATAGTGTAGGACAAATGTTATACCAAGCTCCTGCATCCAACAATACATTGAATAAAATAGCGAACCTTCTCCATCAAGTCAAGGCACTAAGCCACATCCTGAAGGAACATCAGTTCGAGTAGTCAACATGGTACGAGCGAGTGATGTGGACCGGTAGTCAAAGGAGGCGAAGGCGCAGGTTCGCTTGTAGGGTTGGCCAGCAGACAAGTCGAGATACCAAGGAATACCTAGTCATCCACTTGAATGGATCGATCATCGAAGGTAAAACGAGTCCGCGGAATCTTGCTCACATGCCCCCTCTCAAACATACCTTCAGGTTTTTACATGACACTGTGACTCGGCAGATTTCTGTGGTACGTCATTTTGAATTCCTGAAATTTGAGCCCTTCTTTCTATTGTTTCGACAGCCATACAGAAAAGTCTGTGAAAGTAAAGGAGTAACAGAAAAAGGTACTCGATCATCAATCGCCTGAATTAGAGTGCCCCGGACTTCATGATGAACCACAACCCCCAATAGCCGTGTTTTCCCTGGAGAATAAAATTATCAGCACGACTTTGTGACGTGCAACAGGCTTAGCTGAGATCGCCGTGGGTAAAGTGGATTAGAAAGACCAGTAAGCCCATACCCAGTATTGCACTACGTTGGAGCCACCCATTGACTGTTGATCCAAGCTTGCGTTTTGTGACAAGCTTTCGCTCAATTGTACCCCTCCGGGAGGTTCTCGAGTTTTGCCGTGTAAATACGCATGCCAAATCGCAGGCAATGCTGGTCGGGCTGCAGGTCTTGCCACTTCAACCCCGCCTTCGTCTTTTCCTCGTCTTCTTTCTCCTTCTCTAATTCACGCCGCTGCCTCTCGAGCTCGAGTTTCATTCGTTCTTCTTGCAGACGCTTGTGTTCGCGTTGCTCGGCTTGTCACTGAGCTCGTGACTTATCCCACTCCGCCCGTTCTTTACGCATAGCTTCAAGAGCCAAAGCATGCTGTTCAATTTCTCGAGCCCATTTGGAAGCGATATCCAGCATTGCGGAGACCTGTGCGAGATATTTAGTGCAGTCCCTATCCCATCCGAGTCTCCTCCTCTCGATGGCACTGGGGTTTAGGACAGACATGGCCCCCATCCTGAGCAAACCAGGCGATGAGTCCGCCCAGTACAAACACAGAGATACTAGCCTCCTTCAGATCCAATGTCAGGCATGAATTGGGATTTGGTCGATCTGCGTATTGAGTATCAGACCATCCCCGTTATACGGAGGCAAAGGGCCGGACTCGTCTATAATTCCTGGCATGTACTGCGGTGGGAAGTCACTCGTGTCTGCAAGAGACCTACTCCCGCCCTCTGAAGGATGCGAAGACACCGATGAAGGCGGCTTACCTTGGCTGTTGGAATGACTGTGGCCTGACGCAGTGGCAGAATAACCTGGAAACCCGCCGCTGTGTTGTGAGAGCAGCCTCTGCCGCTCATCGCGGGAAATCCAGGGCTATCGGTAGGAATAAGTACAGCAGAATTGATCGAGCCAAAATTGTTTCAACAGGCCATTCCGACTTGCCGTTTACTGTCTTGTTGTGAACTCTGAAATCAGAACGATGGAACACACATCTCTTCCACTTACCACCACCACGTCCGATTCCAAGAAACGCCGAACATGTCGTAGCGAACGAACTCTTCACCACCTATGTTTCCGAAGGCGACGGTATATGAATATAGAAGGTTATGTATGTGGGTCCATGCCCCAGTAAGCTATGGCAAGACTGCCGCGGTGGGGAAGGTCTTGAAGACGCTGGAGAGCCATGTGGATCTGCAATTAACCCATGTTCTTCTATGGTACGTCCCTCCAGTCATCGTCTTAGTAAGGCTGTTCTCAAGCGAAACCTAATCTGTTCAAATCCCTCGACGATTCAGAGTTAGCTTGCATGCATCGAAGCCCCATATGATATGCAGACTATTGAGAACACGTGCAGGTTACAGTGAAGAGAAGTGGCACATGTGCTAACACTTTGCGTTCATAGTTGACGTCGGTCGCATTGACAAACGGATGCATGAGCTTCTCGTGAGTCTCTTCATATTCACCTCAAAATTCGGATGCTCACCCCCTTTCACCGACAAAGGTCATGTTCATGCCCAGCAGCAAATCGGGTGGGGGTGCTCTGAACGGGTGACGTGTGTCGGACAAATGAATGATCTTGGAAGCCCTGAAGCTAAGGGAGAAAGCATGGAGGGAGCAAGTTTAAGACATTCTGGCACCGAAGGGACAAGTTTCTTACATTCTGGGGTACTTGCTGCTTGCTTTCGGAGCGGAGTCGGAGTATGGACGGCCGATCAAGTTTGCGGATCGGCGGAGATCTACCAGTGGATTTGATCGATCTCTCTTGAACTCTTTGCGTATCATCTCCATGTCGTCGTACTTCGCCAACTCCAGGGACTTTGCTATCAACAAGCTAACGGTCAACAACAACAGCTACATCTCAGAAGGCGATGGTAAGTGGATAGTTGCGGGTGGTTCACTACACGTGCCGAACTGACAGCTTTCTAACAAGCGCTCCAATATCTGCACAAGCACTCGGCTACCAGTGCTATGCACGACTCGGAAGAGCGTTTCCCGCCACCTCTATGCCACGAAGGTACCCGCCAAGTTGTCATATCCCGGATTGAGGGTTGGTACGGGTTCGAAATCCCACCGGAGAAGAAGATCATGTGGGTTCATGCCCCTGCAGGCTACGGGAAGACTGCTGTTGCAGGGACGGTGTCGAAGAAAATGGAGAGCCGTACGGACCTGGACTTCAACCCCGTCGGGGCTACGTTCTTCTTCTGGAGGACGTCGGACGAACGCAACAGCCCAAAGCACTTTATTATCACCTTGGCGTATCAGTTCACCATATCCATCCCCGAGCTCGCTCCTTACATCGAAGCAGCAGTGAAGCGAAATCCCATGGTCCTCAACAAAGCGCTCGAAGTTCAGCTCATGAAGCTCATCGTCGAGCCGTTCAAATCCCTAGGCGAGCTCGACAATATGCCACATCGTCTGGTTATCATCGACGGACTCGACGAGTGCATCAACTCGGACCTGCAGTCGCGAGTCGAGAAGCAGTACGCGGAGGATCAGGAACGCGTTCAGGTCCGGGTCCTTGAGCTCATTCGCATTCTCCATTCCCACAACCTTCCCCTCTGCTTCCTCATTCTCAGCAGACCGGAACCGTGGATCAAGCGGCACATCGAGTCCAGGTCATTTCAACCCATTACGGAGACGTTGGACCTTTACCAAGTCGGAGATCATTTGGAGGACGTGGAGAAATTTGTCAGGGATGAACTGGGTCGTATCGCAGAGGGCTTGGACCCACAACCAGGCAACGACGAAGGGTGGCCTAGGGAAGATCTCGTTCAAAGCTTTGTGTGGAAAACACGTGGCCACATGCTCTACGCTGCCACTGTTATCCGTCATATCGACGACCCATACGACGATCCCCGACAGCGACTGCAAGATATTCTCGATGGCGATTTTAATTCCGCTCAAGATCTCACCCACTCGACTTCTTTCTCCTCGCTTCACGAACTCTACCGCCAAATCTTACAGTCATGCCCCCMAAMRAATCGGACTACCATGGGCAGGGTACTTGAAGARATACTGGCGGYTRAWGRTGAATTCGAGGGAAGCGTCCACGGTGCTCTCAACATCCTCGATCGCCTCTCTGAGCGACCACCTGGTCGTGGAATCAAGGTCCTCCGACCTCTCCATGCTGTGATACGCCTGTCCGGCAACGATGATAGAAGCACAGGCATTCCACCCTTTTTTTTATCATTCTTCATTTACCGAATTCTTGAGGGATCAGTCTCAACCCTTGCCAGACTTCACAATTGACGTTCAGAAGGGTCTCAGCAGGGTGCTTGAGGGGTGTTTAAAGGCAATGTCGGCAGTAACCATGGATGATCAGGTCTGCGAGGAACACGTCGAATTTTCCCTGTATGGTTGGCCGAGTCTTTGGCGGGAATGGGAACCCATCGCAGATGCTGACCGATCATCACACCTCAAGGCATTGCTTGCAACTGATCTCACAACTTGCTTTTTTCAGGGTGTGTCGACCGTTGGCTTTTTGTTTTCCGTTTACCAATTGTACCATCCGACTCAAAACCTTATTGTCCACTACACACCATCATCCGTTTGTACAACCCTCGTCGAAGACGTGCTCTCTCATCTTCGATCTTCGCTGGACGCATTTGTCCGGCACATCCTTAATCCAGAGTGGCCCCGTATTCACAGCATGCTACTCGATTTTTTACTTCCCTTGTCTGTCTATATCAGAGAAATCTCTGAACATCGTCCGGTGCCCGCTTTCGATAATTTTGTTCAAGCTTTGAAGGGCCTTCTCGAGAAAAAAGAAAGGCTCTTCGAGGAACTTGAGCAGGAGATGCTGCGGACTCCAATGGACAAGCAACGTAAGCGGGCGGTTATGGACATGTTCAAACTTGTTCGTCAGGATGTCGAATAGTATAGGACAAATGTTATACCAAGCTCTTGCATAAAATGATGTATTGAATAGAATAGCGAACCTTTCCTATCAAGGCAAGGCACAAAACCACATCCTGAAGGAACATCAGTTCAAGTAGTCAACTTGGTACGAGCGAGTGATGTGGATCGGTAGTTAAAAGAGGTGAAGGCACAGGTTTGCTTGTAGGGTTGTCAAGTAAAGATACCAAGGAACACCTAGTCGTTCACGCAAATAGACGGATCATTGAGGGTTAAAAAGTCTGGGCAAATTTTGTCACATCCCTCCTCTCAAACATACATTCTGAGAGACCTGCCGGGGTGGAGTCGGAAGGCATCCAGCTCGGCGGAGACTGTGACACAGGCTGGCTGGCGTTTAATCTCATCGATACGACAACGATCGTTGTCTCTTGAAATCTTCTGTGTATCATCTCCATGCCCGGCTCATCGTACTTTGCCAACTCCAAGGACTTTGGTATNAAAAAAGCTAACGTTCAGTAACTACGTCTCAGAAGGTGATGGTAAATGAATAGTTTGTGCCCCGTCAAGGGCGCGCACTAAACTGACATTTGTCTGACGATAAGCGCTCCAATATTTTCACAAGCACTCTGCTACCAGTGCTATGCACGACTCTGAAGAGCGATACCCCCCACCGAGTCTGTGCCACGAAGGCACTCGCAATATTGTCATTTGCCGGATCGAGGGGTCGTACAGGAACGAAATCCCACCGGAGAAGAAGATCATATGGGTTCACGCCCCTGCAGACTACGGAAATACTGCTGTTGCAGGGACGGTGTCGAAGAAGATGGAGAGCCGTACGGACCTAGACTTCAACCCTATTGGGGCTACGTGCTTCTTCTGGAGGACGTCGGATGAACGCAACAGCCCAAGGCACTTTATCATCACGTTGGCGTATCAATTCACCATATCCATCCCCGAGCTCGCTCCTCGCATCGAAGCAGCGGTGAGGCGAAATCCCATGGCCCTCAACAAAGCACTCGAAGTTCAGCTCGTGAAGTTCATCGTCGAGCCATTCAAACCCCTCCGCGAGCTAGACAATATGCCGCATCGCCTGGTTATCATCGACGGACTCGACGAGTGCATCAACTCGGATCGGCATTCTCGAGTCGAGAAGCAGTACGCGGAGGATCAGGAACGCGTTCAGGTCCGGGTCCTCGAACTCATTCGCATTCTCCATTCCCACAACCTTCCCCTATGCTTCCTCATTCTCAGCAGGCCGGAACCGTGGATCAAGCGGCACATTGAGTCCAAGTCATTTCAATCCATCACGGAGACCTTAGACCTTTACCAAGTTGGAGATTATTTGAGTGACGTGGAGCAATTCGTCAGGGACAAACTAGCTTGTATCGCAGAGAGCCTGAACCCAGGTGACCACGAAGAGTGGCCCGGGGGAGGTGACTGCCAACTCAGAGTAATACGTTTTATTTGCTTTGACCCTCCCTGCAGTCATACAGGTGCGTCACTGATCCCATTTTKTATTGTGCCTCATGTAGCATTATCTCCAGGAGATGAATACGAGGCACAAATACTTTGGGATGCACACCTAAGCTCGAGCTTTAGAGCGTGCTGCGGAACTACGCCGAGCCGGAAATATGCACGGGTATTTTGCATATTTCATATCAACCGTCGGAGGTGCATTGGGACAGCGGTACGTCCACAAGCACGCAAATTTCGAGAAGAACTTGACAAATTGACCATAGACTTCACAAGCTCACATTCCGCAAGTATACTTGAGTCGTAGTCTCAGATCTTGAAGCCGTAGCAAAGCGAGGCAGGACTTGTGTTAACTAAAGATCAGACCCTTCTTATAAAGCACACCCTGTGTAGCAAAGGCGACCGTCGATGCTAAAGTCACCACATCGCAAGAGGAACCCCCGCAATTCGGTACTAGGGAGTGATGTGGACTGGTAGGCAAAGGGAGTGAAGATATCTTTATGGTAATTTGCTCATAAGGTGGACGAATCAATAGGTGAAGGTGAAGATGGCAAGGAACCGCCTACTTGTTCATTCAAAAAAGACAGGGGTTATTTGTGGTAGATACGTCAATAGTTCAGGGCGGGTCTTACTTCCTCGGTCAATTATTGAGCCCCAGCCCCAGCCTTCCTGTGATTGTGGATAGAGAATCAAAAAAAAAATAGTGTTCTTGAAATCACAGGATCGACCAAAAATGAATTCTTCGGGATTGGGCTCCAAACCAACTATGCTCATGTATGAAGCAGCGTGTTCGTCTATCCGTATAAGGAATTATGCCTGTCTTGTGGAACATTTCCAGGATTGTGAAGAGGCGTCCATGACGTTAATGCTGCCGTTTGTGAATGCCTTTCTGATTTAAAGTGAAAGTGGGGAGAGTACACATACCACTGTGCTGCATCGAGGGAACCCTGCCTGTCAAGTCGCTGAATTGAGCGCATTGACACAGCGGTTGCGGAGACTTTGGACCTCTGGTCTATGCAAAAAGATATATATTTAATGCCAATACGTAAGAATAGAGTCGAAATTCTCATGCAGGAAGTGCATGGGGGGACATGATCCACCTCTCCTTCATACTCGCAACCCTACCGTTTCATCAATTCAGTGGGTGCCTATGACATCCGTCGGGGATTCGCTGCTCGCAATATATATAAGTATTAGCAAAGTTAATGGGATAGCCACTGAAAACACAGCGGTTGATCATGAATTAACGATTTTGGGTGCCCTGACGCCAGAATACAGGATAAAAGAAGGAGGAGCCATGGAGGGAACAAAAGAGAATTCAAGACATGCTGAGACTCAGAACGCTCCTGGAGCGGATTCGGAATACGGGCCGATGAAGCGTCCGGTGCGGCGACTGGATACAGGCAGCGAGGATTTGATTTGATTGATATCTCTTCTGCAAATCATCTCCATGTCATCGTACTTCGCCAACTCCAGGGACTTTGCTATCAACAAGCTAACACTCAACAACTACATCTCAGAAGGCGATGGTAAGTGAATAGCTGCGTCTGGTTCAGTGCACGCACCAATCTAACAGTTTTCTGACCATAAGCGCTTCAATATCTGCACAAGCACTCGGCTACAAGTGCCATGCACGACTCAGAAGAGCGATATCCTCCTCCTCTGTGCCACGAGGGTACTCGCGATGTTGTCATATGTCGGATCGAGGGGTGGTGTGGGTTCGAAATACCGCCGGAGAAGAAGATCATGTGGGTTCATGCCCCTGCAGGCTTCGGGAAGACTGCTGTGGCGGGGACGGTGTCGAAGAAGATGGAGAGCCGTACGGACCTGGACTTCAATCCCGTCGGGGCTACCTTCTTCTTCTGGAGGACGTCGGACGAACGCAACAGCCCAAAGCACTTTATCATCACGTTGGCGTATCAGTTCACCATATCCATCCCCGAGCTCGCTCCCCACATCGAAGCAGCGGTGAAGCGAAATCTCATGATCCTCGACAAAGCGCTCGAAGTTCAGCTCGTGAAGCTTATTGTTGAGCCGTTCAAATCCCTCGGCGAGCTAGACAAGATGCCGCATCGCCTGGTTATCATCGACGGACTCGACGAGTGCATCAACTCGGACCAGCAGTCGCGTGTCGAGAAACAATACGCGGAGGATCAGGAACGTGTTCAGGTCCGGGTCCTCGAACTCATTCGCATTCTCCATTCCCACAATCTCCCCCTCTGTTTCCTGATTTTCAGCAGGCCGGAACCATGGATCATGCGGCACATCGGGTCGAAGTCATTTAAAGGCATCACGGAAACCTTGGACCTCTACCAAGTCGGAGATCATTTGAAGGATGTGGAGAGGTTCGTCAGGGATGAACTCACTCGAATTGTAGAGAGTTTGGACCCACAGCCAGAGAACAACGAAGAGTGGCCTGGGGAAGATATAGTGAATGACTTCTTGCAGAGAGCTGGCGGCCACATGCTCTACGCCGCCACCGTTATACGTCATATTGACGACCCATACGACGACCCACTCCAACGACTGCAAGACGTTCTTAACTATCGGGTCATTTTCAATTCCACTCCAGACCTTACCCATTCGACTCCGCTCCCCTCCCTTCACGAGCTCTACCGCCAAATCTTACGGTCATGCCCCCAAGCTAACAGGGCTGTCATGGTTGAGGTGCTTGAAGAATTACTCTTGCCTCAACCCCTTTCCGGCATAAAGGTCTCCACTGCCCTCAACGTCTGCGATCGCCTCACCGGGCGAGCACCTGGTCGTGGAATCAAGGCCCTTCGACCTCTTCACGCATTGGTACGGCTGTCCGGCAATTACGATGATAGAAGCTCCCCTTTTTATCATTCATCATTTGCCGAATTCTTAATGACTGGGTCTCAACCCTTGCCAGACGTCACATTTAACGTTCAGAACGCTATTCGCAGGTTGCTTCCGGGGTGTTTGAAGTCGCTGTCGGTGGTAACTATGGATGGTCAGGCTGACGAGGAACACGTCAAAATTTCCCTGAAAATTTGGCCAAATCTTTTGTCCGGATGGATACCCGAGGAAGACCCATCGTCGACCCTCAAGGCTTTGCTTGCAGCTGATCTCACGGCTTGCTTCTTTCAGGCTGCGGCAAGTCTGAGGGTTATGGATCTCGGTTTAGTGACGAGCCTTCAAGGTACTTGTCGCTTCGGACTCACCGCTTGCTCGGAGTTGTTTCCTGGTTGCGCACCCCTCGTCGAAGACGTTGTCACGCACATTCAAGCTTCGTTAGACGAAGTTCTTCTGCGCCTCATTCATCCGGATTATCTGACCGGCGATTCGGGACCGGGCATCCTTTCAGTTTACATGGGCATCTATATAGCGGAGAATCAAAATCGTCCAGACGCTCTCGACAAGGTTGCTCGAGCTTTGAGGGACCTTCTTGAGATTCAAGAAGGGCTCTTTAGGATACTCGAGGCAGTTGCAGTGGTTAGCGCGGGTAAAGCCCAGCCGGTGGCTGAGAAGATGTTCAAGCTTGCTCGTCAGGGTGCCGAGGAGTAGAGATATTCCGTACCGAGCCTTATTATTTGAATATGTATCTAGATGAAATACCGGACCCTTCTTGTAAAGCACGGTAGATATCATGGCCAATGCTAAACCCGAAGGGAATACCAGTCCGTAGTCAACTTAGTGCTTACTAGCGACTGATGTGAACCGGTAGTCCACGGGTCAAAGCATCAAGACATGCAAATACCTTCGCCCTTAGGATTGATGAATTGGAAGGTGAGGATAAGAATGGCCTGGGGAAGATATCATGGAGAACTTCTCGTGGAAAACCTGCGGCGACATGCTCTACGCCGCCACCATTATCCGCCACATTGACGACCCATATNAAAAAACCACGCCAACTACTGCAAGATGATCTCAACGGTGAGTTTGTTTCCACCCAAGACCTCACCCACTCGACACCTTTCTCCTCCCTTCACGAGCTCTACCGCCAAATTTTATGGTCATGCCCCCAAGCAAATCGGGCTACCATGGTTGAGTAGTTTGAAGAATTACTAACGGCTGAAGATGAATTCCGCTACGAAGAGAAGGTCCGGGTTCACGCTGCTTTCAACATCCTTGATTGACTCTCCGGGCAACCACCTGGTCATGGAATCAAGGCCCTCCAACCTCTTCACGCTATGATACGCCTATCCAACAACGCTGCTGAAAGCAGAAGCCATTCACTCTTTTTATATCATTCTTCATTTGCCGAATTCTTGAAGGATCAGCCTCAACCCTTGCCAGATGTGACAAACGTTCAGAAGGGCCTCAGCAGGGTGCTTGCAGGTTGTTTAGTGGTATTGTCGGCGATAACCATGGATGGTCAGGTCTGCGAGGAACACGTCAGCTTTTCGCTGGATCGTTGGTCGAGTCTTTGGCTGCGATGGGAACCCATCACAGATGCTGACCCATCATCACACCTCAAGGCATATGCATTGCTTGCAGCTGATCTCACAGCCTGCTTTGTTCAGAGTGTGATGGGCAATGGGACTTTCAAAGGTTTGTTGTATTACCTCCCCAATTCGTACCATCCGACTCGAAACTTCATTGTCCTCGACATGCAATTTTCTGTTTTTACAACCCTCGTCGAAGACTTACTCTTGCATCTTCAATCTTCAGTGGATGCATGCTTCTGGCATGTCCTAAATCCAGAGCGGCTCACTTGGCATCGCATAAACTCTTCCTTTTTTTCATCTTGTTTATGTTTCTATATGGGAGAAATCTCAAAGCATCATCCAATGCCTGCTTTCAACAATGTTGTTCAAGCTCTGGGGCCTTCTCGAGCAAAAAGAAAAGCTCTTCAAGGAGCTCGAGGAGGAGGTTGAGCAGGCTTTGGTGGTGCAGAGCTCAATAGACCATGAAAGTGGGCAGCCGGTTATGGACATGTTCAAACTTGTTCGTCAGGATGTCGAATAGTATAGGACAAGTGTTATATTGAGCTCTTGTGTCCAACAAAGTATTGAATAAAATAGCAGACCTTTCCTATCAAGCCAAGGCACAAACCACATGCCAAAGATACATCAGTTCGAGTAGTCAACTTGGTGTGAGCGAGTGGGTAGTCAAAGGAAGTGAAGGCACTGGGTTGCTTGTTGGGTTGGCAGCAGACAGATAAAGATAACAAGGAACACCTAGTCATCCATTCGAACGGATTGATCATTGAAGGTTAAACAAGTCTGTGGAAATTTTATTACATCCTCCCTCTCCAAGATATCTTCAAGTTTCTGTGACATTGTGACTCGGCAAATTTGTGTAGACAGCCTCCACGGGTGCTAGCTCGAATCGCAGAGGGCTTGGACCCACAACCGGGCAACGACGAAGAGTGACCTAAGGAAAATACCGTCGAAGACTTCTTGGGGAGAACTGGCGGGCACATGCTCTACGCTGCCACCGTTATTAGTCACATCGACGACCCATACGACAATCCCCGACAACGACTGCAAGATATTCTCGACGGCGAGTTTCATTTCACTCAAGACCTCACCCGCTCGACTCCTTTCTCTTCCCTTCACGAACTCTACCGCCAAATCTTCCGATCATGCCCCCCCAAAAAATCGGACTACCATGGGCAGGGTACTTGAAGAGATACTGGCGGCTGAAGGTGAATCCGAGGGAAGCGTCCACGATGCTCTCAACATCCTCGATCGCCTCTCTGAGCGACCACCTGGTCGTGGAATCAAGGTCCTCCGACCTCTCCATGCTGTGATACGCCTGTCCGGCAACGATGATAGAAGCATAGGCATTCCACCCTTTTTTTATCATTCTTCATTTGCCGAATTCTTGAAGGATCAGTCTCAACCCTTCCCGGACTTCACAATTAACGTTCAAAAGGGTCTCAGCAGGGTGCTTGAGGGGTGTTTAAAGGCAATGTCGGCAATAACCATGGATGATCAGGTCTGCGAGAAACACGTCGAATTTTCCCTGCATGGTTGGCCGAGTCTTTGGCGGGAATGGGAACCCATCGCAGGTGCTGACCGATCATCACAACTCAAGGCGTTGCTTGCAACTGATCTCACAACTTGCTTTTTTCAGGGTGTGTCGACCATCAGCTTGTTGGATTGCCTTTACCAATTGTACCATCCGACTCAAAACCTTATTGTCCACCACACACCATTATCCGTTTGTACAACCCTTGTCGACGACGTACTCTCGCATCTTCGATCTTCACTGGACGCATATTTCCGGTACATCCTTAATCCGGAGTGGCCCCGTATTCACAGCATGCTACTCGATTTATCACTTCCCTTGTCTGTCTACATAGGAGAAATCTCTGAACATCGTCCGGTGCCCGCTTTCGATAATTTTGTTCAAGCTTTGAAGGGACTTCTC
>JANBPK010001726.1:0-13926 GCA_027579435.1 Candolleomyces eurysporus
TGCGCATCTCTTTACGTGCTCAGGGACTCGCCCTACTGCTCTAGCACCGAATATACTCGATTAATGTGAGGCCACGCAAGAGGGTAGGTACCTTTAGTGCCTAGGAAACCACCTCTATTGCTTTAGTAGTGAAATTGAGCCTTTCAGCTGCAGGGTAGGCCGTTTGATCTGAAGCGGCGCCAACCAGCTAGCTTACTAAACCCTAATCTCGGGTATATGGCGGGTGCGCCTCTAAGTCGGCAGTCCTCAAGCAGACTCCAACTCTCGTGAACCCAAGAGTATTGTACTCTTTAATTATCCTTCGCGCCGTGCGAGTTATCTTAAGACTGGAAGGGTATTGTAACGTAGAGATTAAATAGACACGACCGTTAATTGAATTAGGAACAATATTCAATAAAATGGTTACTTATTCGCGAAAAAGCGAACACAGTCGTATCACCGGATAGACGGAAGTAGGGTCGGGAGCAAAGGTACTCACCTCTGAACCTATTCTGAACTATCAAAGCATGTGGAAATAGTGGAGTGCCGTCTTGGCAAGTGGTTCCAAACACGTCTCGGCGCAAGTCTAGGAGAGTCAAGACCTCGTTCTGAAGCCTAGATACTCTCATATGATTATTTTTTTTTGGACTAGTTGGTTTTATATGTTTATATCTTTGTTTGCCTTGGATGTGTTTGCCAAACTTATTTACAGTATTTACTCTTGGACTCTAAGTAACTGAATCTACATAGTGGGTAGCTAGCGTTGTATTTTGTGTCCGGGTCTGTGTTACCCACCAAATCTACAAGAGCCTTTCTGTTATCTTTTGCGTGTTTAAATTCAGAAGTTGTTTGAAGGCCATGTCCTCATTGTGTTGTCAAAGTTATATCGTGTCGAGACCATGTTCTCACTTTTGAAGTTGAATCTGTTTATCGTTGAGTTAGTTGTCTACAAAGTTTAGCTTCCAAAGCAATAACATCAAACCTGGTTGAGCCTTAGCTCCTCCCTCAAACTTGCGATTGCAAAGTTTATGTTCTGAAGCGTTAGTCTAACTAGACTTAGCGCTTTTCACTATACCCTTGCCCGCCTCTTATCTTCCAAAGATACTTGGTGTGTTTGTTTTGTGTGTGTTGGTGTTAGAGTTAGGTTCTCTGTCTTGTTGTGTTTTGAGCCTTAGAACACGACCTGTGCATCATCTATTGGAGCCCACTGTGAGGGGATTTTCAAGAATCAATTAGACTTCAGTTTATTGCTTCAGAAGCTTTCCTTTGTGGCAACAAGTTTTATTAAGACCTTACTATGAGTTCACACTTGCAAATTTACAACATTCCGTCTTTAAAAGCTACTACGGCTAAGAAAGTTAAGCAAGGAAAAGAGAAGAGAGTTGGAGGTTTCTCAGATCAAGAAACCTAAGCTTTGAGATCAGAAGAGATCATTTCTGATTCTGAAGTTGAGATTGTCGGTACAACTCAGTCTCAAGGTTGAGTTACTACCAATTTGCAATGGGCCAGTTTAAATCCCGGACTTTCTACTGTCTATTGAGATGCGAGAACAAGAATTCAGAAAGCAGTCAAAAGAGCTTTCCAAAATTCATCTGCATACAGAGATTCACTTGACAAAGTAGAAGAGATCGCAACCACGCTTTAGAAGTCATTCTGGTCATCTCCAAACAGATCACAGAGAAGACGAGTTCAGAAGATGGATCCTAGCATTTGTAACCCCATGGCTATGGAGAATGTGGAAGCCATGCTTTCAGGGCAAAACTTCCCTCTAAGCTACACCAAAAATTGACCACACTATGAAAAATCCCAGATTTTGGATTACTTAGTGCAATGTGAGGAAGTTATGGCTATAAATAAAGTGGAAACAGACCAGGTTAAGAAAATGATCTTAGTTTACTATCTGTCCTATACAGAGAAACAGGTGTGGACTCAGATGAGCAAGTACAAAACTGGAACTTATGAGTTCAAAGAGCAGGTGTTGAGTTTCCATCCCCAGGCCCTGAAGCAAACCAAAGAAGATCTAGCAAGGCTGAAGCTTGTGTGTGCCCTTTATAAAAACCTACAACAAAAGGACTACAATGCTTTAAAATCCAACAAAAACATGATGGATTATATACAACAGATAGAAAGCGACTGTTCCAAAATGAGCACAAAAGTATGTGCGAGTATGTGGACAAATATGTGGCAGGGACAGTTCAGAACGTGCAGAACATCTATGACAACGAGTATTTGAGGAGTCAGTTCAACTACAACTCTTATGAAGCAGAAGCGGTGACTTGAGATGACATTAGGCAGCTGCAGGCAGCTATCGAGAGTCTGACTCACAAAAATCTGTTGTCAAAGACCCTTTTGCCATCACAGACTCAGCAGTTTGTGCAGAACCAAGAGGAATCTGGCCTCAATCAACTCAGAAGAGAACAGGAGCAAATGAGTTGAGTCATGGCGCAGTTGGTGGACTCTTTGGAGGACCTGAAAGGAAGAAGCCAGAGTCAGTTTGTGACTACAAGGACGAGTGGCAATTCCAAAGAGGATTTTCAAGATGACTGAAAAAGGATGCTTCTGCTGCAAAGAGGACTTTGGTTGGTTGCAGTAGAAAAGCTCCGGAGGCTGGTGCACAAAAACCCAACCCAACCCTGTAACTATTGATAGCAATGAGGAAGAGGAAGAAGAGGTTAGGAAGCCGATGAGAAAAGAGCCAGTGCAATGGAAAAAAGTGGAGACTGAGAAAGGAGTCAGATTCAGAGACCTGGTAGTGGAGGCACCTAAGGCAAAGATACCTGAACAACTGTATATCATGGTGCTGCCCTTACCAACTAAACCGCTCGCTCTTTTTAGAGAACCCACTTCAGAAGCAGCTAAGACAAAAAAGCAAGTTTCTACCCCACTGCCTGTGCTTGAGAAAACCCAATCATATAAAAATAAAGTGCTGATTGATGATGAAAAAGCTCCGAGGAGGATAGTGGAAGAATTTATTAACACTAAATTCACTACAAGCCTTAAGGACTTAGCTAGTGTCTCTGCTCCAGCTTGGGAGTATCTGAAGATGATGATCACAAAACGAAAGATGGCCAGAGAGGAAGAGAAGGCTTTAGATTTGGAGTACCATCTCATTTCGCTCATGGATATGTTGACTCAGAAGCAGGAAGACAAAGTGGTCCAACTTTTGAACCTACTAGAGGAAGAGGAAATGCGAGTGGAAGAGTTGGGGGTTACTAGCTTGAACCAACAAGGAGAAGAGTCGCCTGAACCAGTTGTAGTGAGCACCTATGTGCAATTGGAGGAGTTGCCTCATGCCCAGATCTTCTGTGCACAGGACGTACCAGGGATTCCGGATAGAGCCTCTGTGTTGACAGACCCAGTAAAACAATACCTTAATTCCCTTGCTGAAGGTGAAGAACCTTGCCCCATCCTGGTGGCAAGAGAGTCAGTTGCCCTTAGAACTGTATTCCTTACCATCCATAAGTCTGGGAAAGCGGAAGTCCTGTTGGACACTGGCTCTTAGATTTGCTCTATGAATACAGATATAGCTAGGAACTTAGGTATTTCCTGGGATCCAAATGTTGTTATACATCTCCAATCTGCTAACAGGACTGTAGAGAAAACGCTTGGGTTGGCTCAGAATGTTGAGTTTGACTTCGGAAGTGTAATTGCATATATACAACTTTACATAATTCAAAGACCAGCCTATAGTGTGCTTCTAGGACAACCCTTTGACATTGCAATGAGTAGTGAAGTTTCAAATCACACTTTGGGAGAACAGAATTTGACTCTGAAAGATCCTAACACTGGGAAGAGGATCACTATTCCTACCTTTCCAAAAGGAAAACCACCTCTGCACATTCAGAAGGAGTTGTGGGATCAAGAAGGTCAAATTTTTCAAAATTCGAGAATTTGATCTAGAAGGATCAAGGAGAAGTGGGACTCACTCTTGAGTATGATGAAGAATTGAAAGAAATGTACTTCACCTACATGGTTTTGGCAGAAAAAGAAAATTTTACAAAAACAGAGTTGCAAGTAGCCTATGTGCAAATGGCATTGATGAAGCACAAACCTGAGACAGAAGATGAAAAGTTAGCGAGTGCACACTTTCAGAATTTCCTTCAGATGGTTCACAACCCAGTTCAGAAAGGAAGCAAAGCTAAAGCGGCATTTCAACAAGAGACAGATGTATCTAGCGCTGTGCCTGAAGGTTCGTCTCAGGACAAAAAGACAAAGGCCAAGATGCAGGGTGTCTCTACAGGAACCAAATATAAGAAGGTAGCGGATAAAGTCAAACTGGTGCTTGAAAACCTGGACAAGAAGTTCAGAATTGTCTGGAAAATCAAAGGGGATCCTTTAGCAGATATGCCAGAGCTTCCTACCCATCCACCTGACTTTGTACCTACTGGTTGCTATACTGAAGAAAAGAAGATTGCGATGGACAAACTGCACAAAGGAACTTTTCTTTGTCCAGAAGAAAGGAAGCTACTTCATCATTTTGTAGGGAGTTCATAACAAGGCGTTTGCATGGGATGACACCAAAAGAGGCAGTTTCAAATCAGAATACTTCCCTTCAATCATTATTCCTACTGTAACCCATGTTCCATGGGTTCTGAAGAACTGTCCTGTACTTCCTGGACTTTATGACAGGATCTGCAGCTTGATTAAACAGAAGATTGATGCAGGAGTATATGAACTGTCAAATTCATCATATAGATTGAGATGGTTTTGCATTCTGAAAAGCTCGCAAGCTCCGCGAGCAACAGGAAGGCACAAGAAATCCTGACATTCATCACTACATCAGCCAATCTCAACAAGCATCAGTACCATGCATGGATTTTGATGCGCAGGTCGCGTTTTAAGGCTCAAAACACAACAAGACAAAGAACCTAACTCTAACACCAAGACACAACAAGACAAAGAATCTAACTCTAACACCAACACACACAAAACAAACATACCAAGTATCTTCAGAAGATAAGAGGCAGGCAAGGGTATAGTGAAAAGCGCTAAGTCTAGTTGGACTAAGGCTTTGGAACGTAAACTTTGCAATCACAAGTTTGAGGGGGGAGATAAGGCTCAACCAGGTTTGATGTTATTGCTTTGGAAGCTAAACTTCACAGACAACTAACTCAACGATAAACAGCTTTGACTTCAGAAGTGAGAACACAGTCTCAATGCAATATAACTTTGACAACACAATGAGGACACAGCCTCCAAACGACTTCTGAACTTAAACATGCAAAAGATAACAGAAAGGCTCTCATAGATTTGGTGGGTAACACAGACCCGGATGCAAAATACAATGCTAGCTACCTGCTACGTAGATTCATTTACTTAGAGTCCAAGATTAAATACTGTAAATAAGTTTGGCAAACACATCCAAGGCAAACAGAGATATAAATACATGAAACCAACTAGTCCAAAAAGAGATAATCATATGAGGGTATCCAGGGTCCAGAACAAGGGCTCAACTCTCCTAGACTTGCATCGAGATGCATTCAGAACCACTTGCCAAAACAGCACTCCACTATTTTCACATGCTTTGATAGTTCGGAATAGGTTTGGAGGTGAGTACCTTTGCTCCCGATCCTACTTCCGTCTATCTGGTTGGCTGGGCACCACTCCCAAGCCCTTATTGCACCGTTGCCCCAACTGTAGGCACTCCGTATCTCTCTGCACTCCATGCATTCCTCTCTACCAAGTTCAGCTTGCAACCCCGATACCTATCTCAAGTTCTGAAGCCATCCGTCAGTCTTCACCCTCATTCCGCATCAGTTCACATATCAGGTTGGTTCTTCAGAAGCCCACAACTGAGTTGTTTGTCCTTCCGAATCCAGTTACTGTCATGTTTGATTGACTTAATGGATTTGCCATCATGTCCTCGAAGCCACAGAGTGATGTTACACTTTCCACTTAGTGAATGTCAGGGCGAATGTCCCTTGTAGTGTGCAGACTCCCTTCCTACACCGTACCTTGCCAGGTCAGGCGTGTAGTTATGGCTCTGAATTGTTTCTCTATCCTTTGGATATGTTTGCAGGGCCTTCCAAATACAAAGCACCGCTGCTGAACCGTCGTACTTGGGTCACTGAGCCAGTAGAGCTGCTAAGTCTGAAGCCAGGAACTGCTTCGACTCTTGGTTTCACAAATGTTCAGAAGACATGCAAAGTTCTATTATTTCATGATTTTTCTGAGGGTCTGCAGGCAAACACCATATCACTGTGTGTTAGTGAAGTCACTTTGTGAAGCATTTCTATCATTGCTGGTTGAGCCTTAGCTCCCCCTTGAGCTTGCAATTGTACAAGAAGAGCTCTAGAAGCCTCTGTTGACTAAACTTAGAGCTTTTATCTATACCTTTTGCCCGCCTTTATCTTCACCAAGGTATTTGATGTGTTGTGTTGTTGTGGTTGTGTGTGTGTGTGTGTTATAGTTCTATAGTTTTGTTGTCAGAGCGCCCTAGNTTTGCTACCTGCACATCAGCACTATCAAGTCGAGCAGTCAATCATGCTCCTCATCGCACACTCAGAACAGTGGTGGGAGCGCTAATGCTGACTCTCTCTTCAACATGCAATCCCTTGCCAAACTTCTTGAGCCATCCAGCATCAGAAACATTGTTGACATTTATCAAGCTGTCTCAAAAACGGCCTCCAGCAGCCCTTCCAACCTTGCCCAGACCAACCATGATCTAGAAGCAGCAACATTGCTTGTTGAGGTTGTCCTCAACAACTACAAACTCCTTTGTGAAGAATCCCACCAGATTGTAGACAGCTACATTGAATGGTAGGCACTCTCATCATGAGCCCAACCTGTTTCAGGTGGTAGGTTCTGTCTTTGGCTGGACAAGCAACTTTTACGCACCTTTTATACTTGAGACATACTTGAGTACAATCTACTTTTATCCTTCAACTTGTTTGCAGTGCCATGGAGATGATATGGAGCGGTAGCATAGGGGTGGGTAGTGCATTCATTTGTAACTGGAAGGGCAGCCTCTTTGAGTTGCCAATCAATGTGTCACGTAGTTAAGCTTCAAGCTCCAACATTTATGGACATCATTCAACATTTGATAATTGAAAATCATTCTTGCTGTGCACTGATGTGACGTTGCCTCAAAAAGTTAGCAGTTAAATATGAACTTAAGAACCACTGAACCTCAGACAGTGAGTCCACTGTTCTCACTGCGCCATAGGCGCTGGCTCTGCAAATGTCAATTCAACATAATAGAGATCACGATTGGTGAGTTCCAGCCACAATGGAAGCAGGATTATGTGAAGAGTGCCCTCCTTTGCAGCTGGATCTGCAAGCTCTCGCAATATTAACAGCAGCATCTGGCGATCCAGCAAGTGGCTGGCGCTTGTACGCATTGCTAGTAATGGTTCCAATGGGAACTTTGCAGTTTGAAACACAGTATTCAATCATAAACTTGAAGTTCAACTTGTTGTTCATATCTCTTGGTTATTACACCTCTCTGGCATGTAGGAAGTGCATACTGAATTGGCTGACTTGCAACAGAAGTTAAGTTCACTGACCCCCAGCATTGGATTGTGAGTTTGTACACCCATTTCCCTGGAAACAATGGAGTCTGAAATGCCACTACTTTCGGCTAGTTGTGAAATTTTTCCAACACTGACAGGATAGATAAAAATTGAAGTTCAACTTCCAGAAATGGCGGCTACTCTAGTAGAATGGCCACCGAGTCCAGGAAGATAAAAGGAGCACCAGTGTAGTCAGGTTCTTACACCATTTCCTCACCTCCTTCTCTGAAGATATCTGGCTTTCTGTGTCTGAAATATGCAAGCACATTGTAACTTGTGCCCTCTGACACCTACCTACCCTTCCCACCTATCTACACCCCTTCTTGTCTTGGAAAATGCCCTCAGCTCTCTCCATCCCTCATTCCATTCACCGTGAGGTGGAGCACTACCTTTGTCAGGTGGAGGCTCACCACCTGCGCATGCCCACTTCTAACCCTGCCATCCTCCACTGGGACTTTATCCTCAAGAAATTGGTTGAATGGTTTTGGTAAGTTGGTCCCAACAAAGCCAATGGATGGGCAGAACAGGGAGCTGATGCATCCGGCTTGCAGCCTGGAATCAGCGGAGCTTATACCCCCAAGTCAGCTCGAGGAGCACTGCCATACCCACCTCGTGAGGCCCCCATGCTGCCTGTGCTCCATTGTGACTGGAAAGGGGTATACCCTGTCCAGACTGGCCATTGTGGAGGTTTCTCAGCCTGACTTACATAGAAACACCCCTGTCTTGAACAGGGAGTACATCGCCTCATGCACCAATGGTTGCTGCGGATACTTTGGTGCATTCAATGACTCTGTATCACTGTTTTCCATCTCACAAGTTCACGATTTTTGCTAATTACAGTATGTATGGAGCACTACTATTTTTTGGATGGGATCAGGGTTCACACTTATCCCTTGAGAGGTGGGTGCTAGGACTAACACTTCTTCCACCTTGTCTAATCTGAGTTGATGTTTTTTCAATTAGCTGCTCTTGACTGGAGAGCGGATGGATTCAGTCCTCTCCCAAGTAGAGCTGTCATTCCGTGGCAGAGAAGGGCTGCATCAAATTCTGCCCAGGCACATTATGACCCATTGTGGCCAATTTCTAGAACATAAGTAAAATGGCATATTCATCCTTGTTCTATCCTCCTCACACTGATGCAAATTCTCTAGCAGGTTTTTGATCCATGGATTTGTCCCTCTCTCTACAAAACCGCTGCTCTTTAATTTGTGACCTAGCATTGGGGCTGCTGGAGCATCAGTTCTGGAATTTATTTGTCCAATGTTCCCTTTGCAAGAACACATCTGCTGCCTCAGTGCTCTCTCTAAGTCATGGCCAGTCCAGCTTACCATTCACACTGTGATAGTGAGTCCATTTTCTCAATATGTTGTCCAAAGCTCATTCTCCTAGTCAATGACTCCATCAACCCTCACTGAATAAAAATAAGAATAGAAACATTGAGGGACCTGAGCTCCTTCAAATCCACAGAGCATGTCACAGAGGCTTACCACTTTCTGATGGTAATTTCCGCAGGTGGGATGCTACTAGAGTAAGAACTGGTACTAGATGGGATAAAAGTGGCCCTGTTGCACACTACATTCAGGAGCCACTCTTTGAGGCCTTTCCAAAATGCAGAAGCATATATCCAAGTCTGTGCTTAAAGAAACATATATAAAGGTGGAACAAGAGGAACAGGAAAAGTTGATGAAGCTTAGGATGCTGCATCAGGAGAATTGCACCTCCTTCCCAGGATTAGGTTACTCAGACACTGGAAAAACACTGATTAAAAAAAAAGAAAAAAAAAATTAAGGGCTAGGGTTGAGAGAAGGGCTGGGGCAGGGACCAAGGCTTTGGCCAAGATAAGGGCTGGGGCTAAGACCAAAACTTCAGCCTAGATGAGGGCTGGGTTGAGATGAGGGCTGAGGCAGGGACCAGGGCTGGGATTGAGATGAGGGCTGGGGCAGGGGCCAGGGCTAGGGTTGAGATGAGGGCTGGGTGTAGAGACCAGGGCTAGCATTGGGGCCAGGGCATAGGGCCTAGAACGGGTTGATCCGCATCTGGCCCGTGGCCGCACCCGTGGATTTCATCATTTCCAGATACAGATAGACACCCATCCTGTGGATTGCGGATGCATCTGCAAAATTGCAAGCTGCGAATTGCAGCTGGATGGCTACAGGGCCATTTGGGAGGTTATTTAAGAAGTAAATAAACTTTTATTATGCTACTATGTGGAATATACAACAGTTTAGGGAGATAGCAAGGATAGACATGAAAAAATAGTCAAAAAAAAACTGTTGAAAATTCGAAAAAAAATATATAACTCACCCAAAACTTGTCTGTTTTGGGCGTTCTTGGGTTCGATTTGGAGCTTATGAGTCAGGGAATTGATCTGTACCAAAAAAAGGGTATTTTTGGCTAACTGGCATCTATCACTGGTTTGAGGACCAAGTTTCTCTTCAACTCCTCTTATCATCTTTATTTTTCTCCATTTTCTCTTCTTTCAGTGCCTATCATGTATGAAAAGTACCCACATATGGACTGCAGGTGTCTTTCATGTACAAAGAGTACTCACATATGGACTGCAGGTGTCTTCCATGCACAAAGAGTACTCTCATACAGACTATAGGTGTCTGCCATGTACAAGAATACTCTCATATAGACTACAGGTGACTGCCATGTACAAAAAATACTCTCATACAGACTGCAGGTGACCACCATGTACAAAAAATACTCTCATAGAGACTGCAGGTGTCCACCATGTATGAAGAATACTCTCATAGAGACTGCAGGTGTCCACCATGTATGAAGAATACTCTTGTAAAGACTGCAGGTGANCCGCCATGTACAAAGAATACTCTTGTACAGACTGCAGGTGTCCGCCATGTACNAAAAATACTCTNCATACAGACTATGAAGGCAACTCATTCTCTTCCTTTCAACACTTGGAGATCAGCAGATGCTCAGTGGTTAATTTGGCACTTACTGATCATGATTCATATCTATGGGAGATTTGCAGCTGATCAGAAATAAAACCAGTCATTATACAACTATTTTACTGCTGCCAAAATTCAGGAACAAAAAAAACCAGAAATACAAGGGAAAAAAACAAAGGATAAAATCTCTTAGTTGTCTTTGATTATCTTTGCAACCTCTCGCATACCAGGCCAAAAAGGGGCACTGCTCCAGGATCCTACTGTCATCTTTGCCTTGAAAGTCTGAGAGCTCATGCCATGTTGCATGAAGTTAACTTGACAATGCCCAACAGAAAAGGAACGTTCGGCATCAACAGATGAAGCTGCAATAAAATCAGTGACATTGAAGAGAGAAGATTGAAAAAGNAAATTTACCTGGTGCAGAGCAATAGTCAAGGGCCATCCGGGAGAGCCAAGGATACACAGTGCTGAGATTGTGCCAATACTTCAGATATCCACCCTGCTTATCAATTTCAGCTTTCTTGATGATTGGATCCTTCAAGTACCGCTCTATTGAGTCAAGCAACTGGTCTTTACCATCGCTGTCTTCAACATCCGATTTGGACTATAAAAAATAAGAAATAATCCTTGGAACTGATAGAAGACACTTACACGAGACTTTCCACTCTTTTGTTGCTGTGGTTGTCGAGAGGACTGGTTGATCTGGCTGTAGCGAAGGTTGAAAATCTCAATGATTCACTTCTCAAGCTTTTGCTTGGCTGCTAAAGCAAAGCCATTATCCCTAGAGAAATATTTCAACTTCTGGTGATGAGATTGGTGCTGCCGAGCTCAGAAACACACACACAAAACACTAACCACAACCTGTATACAAGCTGTGTATAGTCACGCAGTGTGAGAGTCAGGCCGCACGAAAGTCAAAGTGCGAGTTTGTGGGGGTTATAGAGTGAATTAAGAATACTAAGTTCTCTTGTTCTCTCTTTGATACACTCCACAGAACTAGAAATACCCTAGTGTACTGCTAGTAAGGTTCCTATTCTTTAGTAGTCACTCCTTATGACTGCTTAAGATCCTAAGATTCCAATGCAACTGATAGTTCACGCCGTGTGAAATATATGCAGAAAAAGCTCGATAGATTCATTGATAAACGCAAGTAAAGATAAAACAACAGTGATACGATGATGCCACTCAAGTCAGTAGTTAGCGTGTATATATACTACTTTGAGCCGCGTAAAAATAGATAAAAGACACATGTGATAGATAAGCTCATAGCCAATAATAAGAGTCCAAGCAAAAGATAAAGAGAAAATAGRACCRGGTATTGGTAGAGGCCGCACCAAAATTGTAGCCGTGCGAGTCAGGCGTGCCTCTGAACGCCAAATTTAGATCACCATTTCCTTTCTGGTGAAGCCACGTGAGATGCCGACTGATGATCGAGAGTGGACGGGCATCCTTGCCCCACGTCCCCTACTCTTGTTGCTAGTCTCAAGCCGCTTGGGCAGGTACGGTTGCCTTGTCCGGCATCACCTGCACCTTTTTCCCCGATGCCAACGGTCGGTCTGGTCATTCCCTTGACTCAGGACTCGAGCCACTTCAGTTCCTTGTGCCGTGTCGGAGTTTATCCCAGCCACCCAGCCGCGCCACCAGCCATGGACTTTGTCGTTTCGAAAGACCATTTGTGCCGCTCTAGCACTTGTACTCGATTAATGTGAAGCCGCCTGATTCCTAGACCCTCTGATCGTGCCGCCTGAGTGTCCGGGCAGTTGCGTGTAAAAGGTATAAGACTTTCTGAAGCCGCCTGACTTTTAGCACAGCATCAATTCAAGTAGCTTCTCCGGTCAGGGTATCATACAACTGGGGCGGCTTCAAGTTGACAGCCTCAAGTAGCTTCAACTCTCGTGTCCCTAGAGTCGTAGTACTAACTCTTTTCCTTCTCAAGCCGCGTGAACCTTATCGTTAGCATAGCTGTTCTTGTACTTAGAGACTCAGACCGCATCAAATTGGTAGTTTATTATTGCAAAAAGTGAACTTATATTCGCTAAAACGGACGCGGTCATATCAGCGGTCATAAGGATTGACTACTTGGGAATTGGAATCTTACTAGTTGTACACTAAGGTACTTCTAGTTTTGTGGAGTTTAACCAAGAGAGAACTTGAGAAACCCAGTATTCTTAATTCACTCAATAACCCCCACTTACTCGCACTTTGACTTTGTGCAGCCTGACTCTCACACTGCGTGACTGTACACAGCCTGGATATAGGTTGTGGTTGGTAGTTTTGTGTGTGTGTTCTGAGCTTGGCAGCACTGATCTCATCACTGTTTCTCTGCTCAGAGTCGGTGATATGACCGTGTTTGCTTTTCGCAAATAAATACCCATTTTATTGAATATATCGTTCACCATTCAATTAATGGACATGTCTAATTAATCTCTACATTATGAAACCCCTTCCAGTATTAAGATAACTTGCGTGGTACGAAGGATAACAAAAGAGTGCGTTACTCTTGGGTTCACGAGAGTTGGAGTCTACTCAGGGACTGCTGACTCAGAGGCATGCCCACCATATACCCGAGATTAGGGTTTAGTAGGCCAGCTGGTTGATGCCGCTTCAGATCAAACGGCCTACCCTGCAGCTGAACGGCCCCAATTTTATTACTAAAGCTATAGAGGTGGTTTCCTAGGCACTAAAAGAGCCAAACCTCTTGCGTGGCCTCACATCAATTGAGTATATTCAGTGCCAGAGCAGTGGGACAAGTCCCTAGGCATATAAAGAGACGATGTGGCAAGGTTTCAGCACATCAAACAGCATGATGGCTGGCACAGCATGAGAAAGGAGCTCAAAGTACTCTGAAAGGAAGGTCGTTCATGGAAAGAGATAACCCAGAGGGTGGTCACAAGGGACTTGCCAAGATAACCCAATTCAAGTAACAGAGGTCCAACTCCTCCTCACGCAGCTCAAGCAGAGGCATACCAAGGCAGCAGTTGGTAGAACCATAGACCAACCACCCTCGATTGACTTCAGCATCCCTTTCGGCCAACCCAACAAGGCAAAGAAATCTATTAATAGTCATGGCGCTGATACAGCATTTGCCTGCATACCCTTAGAAAAATTGCAAATTAATAGAACTTTTCTTTGGAAGTCCTTCTGAATTAAAGTACTAAAGTAACGATAACGACTTATAGAACTTAGCATGTCTTCTGAACATCGCAAAACCAAGAGTCAGAGCGGTTCCTGGCTTCGGACTTAGCAGCTCTTGAGAATCTGACTCAGTGACCCAAGTACGACGGTTTGGCAGTGGTGCTTTAAATTAGAAAGGCCCTGCAAACATATCCGAAGGGGTAGAGAAATAATTAAGAACCATAACTGCGTGTCTGACCTGGCGAGGTACAGCGTAGGAAGGGAGTCTGCACACTAAAGGGATATTTGCCCTGACATTCGCTAAGTGGAAAGTGTAACATAACTCTGTGGCTTCGAGGGCGTGATGGCAAATCTGTTAAGTCAAATAAACCTGACAGTTGCCAGATTCA
>JANBPK010001727.1:0-13883 GCA_027579435.1 Candolleomyces eurysporus
GTAAGGCAGCTCAGTGAAGAGGGAACAGAGGGCTAAACGGACATCGACTGATCACATACGCACGCTTAAATACGATGTCGATCTATGTATAGCCCCGGTCAGGAGACAGCCCATAGTCATCGGACGACACTCAGATCTTATCTTTGACATTTGGGGATCCGGGACATATGGACAAGAGTGATGTCACCGCGTAGCGCCGACCCTTGCAAAGTTGAACTGCCCAACGTCAGTCCAGAAGCAACACATATGTACAGAGGACAGAGCAAAGCGACACACCGAGATAGCCTAGCGTTCGGAGAAATCATAATCTCGTGTTCAAGCAAATACGATGTACCAGTTGTGAGGAGTCTAACATCTACGGTAGATGAGCGCCTCCGCACAAGAAAACGTCCTTGATCCACCAGGGTTGAGATACTTGTCAGCAGCAATTGATGTGGTATGTACGGTTTCAAGAGACCGCCCACCGGTTCATGTACAGTCGGTCAGGTAGCTTCTAAATCCTCCGTTGAGATCAAAAACGAACACGTTGATGAAGCGACGGTCTAGCCACCAAGTCCTCGGGTTAGCAATCGATTTTGAATTGCTATTTCAAATGAATGGGACTCGCTCATGAATACAAAGCCTTTCTGTAAGCACATCACATCACATGGACCCTTCGGAGGGTCGGGGACGTCACTTCGAGTTCCATCCAACTTGTGTTGAATTGAACTCGTGCTCACATGGTCACACTGACCACCCCTGCCTGGGATCCAGCCCTCGTCGTCGTCCGCCTTACTCGGGGGTAGGCTCTATAACGCTGCATTCGGAAGACAAACGTCTCCGGACATCACATCGCATGGACGACGCGTGCAATGAGAATCATGCGTGTTCCTGTGCCGAGGCCCTGAACGCCTTTGTTCCGCTACGCTAAAGAGATCTTTATCAGTGAGTGGAAGGAATGAACAGAACGCCCACTCACAAGACGTTATGGCAGAATATAAGAAGCCGCTAGCCATCTTGACCGATTATTTCGCCGAAGGACAGAGACTCGACCTCGTCCATACGGTAAGTACATAGCTTATTCTCGGTGTTATAACGGGCGGACGCTAGGCAAAGGACAGCCTTTCAGAAAGTGATGGTAGATGATGGGAATCGTAAATGGGCCCACGGGGCGGGCAAACATTGACCGGGTGAAAGGGAAATAGAGAAACAAGGTGGACGGGCAGGTGAATCGAGGCTCCAGACTTTGAAGCGGGGAGACAGTGTGAGAAGAGCAACCAGCGTTGGAGCAATACAACGACGCTGACAGGAATAGATTCCTAAGACTAGGAAGACAGGGAGTGTGTCAATATAATACACAAAAAATGGCAAATAAATTACGCGAAAGGTACAGCATATCCGATATCTGAGCTCAGGGTATTGTTCCACCTAAATTGTCCATCCTATTCGACGATAGAATTGGAATTTCCGGAGGACGCGGGAAAGAATCAAATCACCGTCGAACGAGCTTGAAATAGAGGATGACGATAATGAGGATGACGAAGAACACGGTGATAGCGCCGATAATGACACGCTGTTTGTACATCCTGTAAGGAAACAATACGGTCAGCGTTTCCTGGCAGCTGGAAACGAGGCAGGGGCCAGGCAGCAGGGGAAGGCCAGTAACACTCACTGTCGAATCATCTTCCCGATCGTTGTCGATGCTCTGTCAATGTTTCGATCTGCAGTGTTGAGCTTGACAACGAACCAACGTAAGCCAACAACAACGGGGGTAGAAGGGGCTCATAAACACACCATATCCCGCGAATTCTCAATCTGCTCCCGTTGACCCCTCAATGTCGTCAGAATCTCTGCACCGTAGGCCTCGGTCTGCAGCGCCACGCTGGTGGATTCTTGGAGACGACGAGTACCATCGTTTAGGACTTCGTGGCCTGCCAACAACCGCTCACGTTCGCTACGCTCGCCATATGGGTCGTCCGAGTGCTGCTGGTTGCGGGAGTAAGCTCCAAGGAGGTCAGAACGTTGGGCTTGAGAGTGTAGGTCCTTCGAGAGCTTCTTGTACTTGTTCAAGTCCGCTCTGGCTTGCTTGAGCCGGGTGGTGTACGGTCCTTGAACCGACTTGGGAATTCCTTGAATTTCTGTCTCCAGTTGCGATACCTAGGAACGACTATCAGATTTAGAACCTGGTGGAATTCCGTATTTTTACGCACAATATCGTCTGCTTCGTCCAACTCGATCTCAGCTTTCCTTAACGCCGCTTTCCGCTGTTCTACCCTCCTTGTCAGTCATTCGTCCGGACTGGAGCCTAGAAACCGCTAATCACCTCCTACCGATGACCTTGCATCTCCTTCTAGCTTCTGTCGTACGCTGTCAATGATATGGCGGAAATCTTGCTCGTAAGACTCGAATAGAACGGTAGGTGGCTGGTCCATGGGAGTCGTGAAGGTGGTCAAGGTGACTGTCGACGACGACGAGTGGGGCGCAGCTGCCTGTCACAGGCCCTGTGACATGGCTTACGTTTATGCCGTGACGTGTGACTCGGCCCAGCAAGCGCGCGCTATTTCCCCGTACCTCACCATAATGGAAAGGATCGGGAGCTGAGGACTAAATAAAGTGGACATCTCGACATGAAAAGCAGCAGTGCAATCAATCGGTCGGTTATCTTTTGGTATTCGACTGAACGGCATGACAGATCATTTAAAACGGTACGACACAAGGGGAATGATAGCGACAGTAGATCGTGTTTGAGAAACCTCCATATCAATACCTCTGCTTCGGAGCATGGGCTCAACGGCTTGGAGGCTACTGAGGTCACAGTCGAATTCCCGCAGACGGGTGACCCTCCTACCACCTTCAACAGGCTGATTGTTTACTCTCCGCAGTCGCGACTCAATGAAATCAACCAACGCCACCTCGTCGACCCCACCGCTGATCACCGACAATCTAAATACCTCAATGCTTGGGCACAAGGGTAATTGAATGAGAGTAGTTCCCGCCTCATCGAATTGTGCAGAGAGGTGCATTAGGATATCGCGGTTGAGCGTGGCGGCGTCCCTGACACTTGCATATCTGTTTGAACTGACGAGTCCCAGATTGCAGACGTTGGGCAAATGCTGGAGGCAGTGTTGAAGGGCAGCTTGGGTCAGGGATGTGTAGCAAAATGTGACGTCTTCAAGGGTGGACCCAAAGCGCTCGAAGAATTCGGAAAGTCCATTCCCTTCGTGAGTGCGTGGCGTGCCCTCGTGGTAGACCACCATTTTACGAAGAGCAGGGAGGATGAGAGATCGGGCGAAGCCTGTCGGAAGGGGGAAGGTGCTCCGTAGGAACGATAGCTCCCTGAGTCTTCGAAGTGGTATTGGCGAACGGTTTGTTGGGATGGTGGACTCTCTTTGAAGGACGAGGCAACATGTGACGAGATTGGGGCACTCTTGAAGCAATGCCAAGGCCTGCGTGGCGTCGAAGTGATGCGATGATCTTCCGGAGTATCCTTGGAAAAGCAGGTGCTCCAAATTGGACCAAGCTACGGGCATGGTCTTGATATCAAGAGCCAGAGCCTTAGCGCCTATCTCGAGAGAGCGCAAAGTTGGTGTGGTGAAAATGCTCGTGCCTGAGAAGAAGTTTTGATTCAGTGGGCTTTCCTCTTGGTGTCCGCCCCCCAAACAGTAGAGCTTGACATTGGTGAGTGTCGGTGTGGGTTGGGAAGGAACGGTAAGAAGGCGTAACGTGAGGGGTTGTGCTCGATGGAAGGCCACTTCCAAGTACAAATCCTTCCACCGTGGCGATGAAGAGCAGAGTACCTCCACGAGTTCGTTGAACTCGACGCATTGGTTGATCATGGCGCAATACTGGACTGATTTGGCCGATATCACGTTTGAGTCGTGAAGTTCGACACTAAGGTGACATTCGCCAGAGCGAGCAATCCACGTCCTTATCATCTGGACACGTCTTGCTACCTGTGCCCTCCAGGTATCGCTGAATTTTTGATAGGGAGGATAAGCAGGAACCCGAACGTGTAGATGACGCCAAAGGAGCTTGGTGGAAAGAGATATTTTGCGCCAGTACTGGCAAACATGACTGATGGTTACAGCTGGGTGTTTTTTGGATATTATCAGATGGTCGACAACGTCAAGGACACTGAGGAAGATGGAGGTGAGAATATCGTGAGGGACCCGCTTGATAGGAGAAAGTAAGGCTTTGTGTTCGTCCACTTGTCTCTTCTGTACCTCCCGACGCTCCGCCAGTACCGGTAGCTCCCTCCTGAGCTTGGACGTCCTGCTTTCAATCTCGTGGGACCTCTGATGAATCTCGCGGGTCTTCTGATCAATGTCGTTCAAGGCCTCCTTCCCTTTGCGAATAACGTCGCGTATGGCTGGTATTTCTTCGCCTGATGGGACATAGTTGGTGTTTAAGCGGTGGGTGAAAGGGGAGTCCATCGTTAGCCGAGACAGAGCGGCCAGTGGTTCAGGTCGAAGAGACTCTGTAGAGACGTTATCGCTTCTCGACATTCCTGGACACTTTGTCCAGGTTTTGTCGGTGAGACTAGGGGTTTCCCATCAAACCTTTACATCAGGTTTCCTTTTTAGTATTCGGAATTATCGGAAATTATCGGAAACAGTATCGGCCGGTCTACATCTAATCTAATCTATCGTGACTATATTCCTTCAATCGCTATCACCACTGGTCCTATTTAATCTATGCCCTTGATCCTTTAGATCTTTTGTGGCTTATGGTTGATTTTGTGGAGTTGTTGCTATTTGTATATTTTTTTTGGTCTTGAGCTATTTCAAAATTTTTTTGTTTCTCCTGGATTTCAATTTCTAGATAGATTTTGAGCTTCGACAAATGGCTGCATTTCTGTTATGTATCTGCATCTTGTCTAGCTGTTGTAAATGCTTCAGCTCTTCTCTCAGCTCTGCCGTCATTCTTTGGGATATTTTAGTGGATGGAAACCACCTTAGTATCAGAATTCCGTTTAATGTCTTTGCTCTTGACAGCATGACATAGATTCCTTGTCGTCTAGCAGATGCTACATCTATAATTGCTTTTTTCATAGTTCCTCCCTGACTTTTGTAATCTGTTATAGCATATGCAGGCATGACTGGAATTTGTTCTCTCCTGAACAAGTTGGCAGATAAACTGAGCCTATGTAGTGGAGAGTCTACCATCACTGACTTCAGGAGGACAGGCACCATGCCAGAAGGTAAGTTTGGAGCTTTTATGTCACATCCTTTGATATGAACATATGCAATCTTTGCTCTTCAGATTCCGTTCCTATCCTGAGTGTAGATTATATTTCTGATCGTTCCTTTGGCTCTGTTTACAATCTTATGGCACTGATGTGTTTTCAAGAATCATCACCCTCATTCCTGGGAATAAGGGGAGTTTCCCTAAGTAATCACTTATTACTCTGGATGGCAGGTTCCACAGGTGCTCTCGTACGTCTTGCTCTAAGCTCCTATGAAGGACTCTGTCTGTTGAATGATATAGGCTGCTGACATTCTTGGAGATANTTTTTTTGGTAGACAGAAAAAGCTGTCTTAGGTCCAGAATTCCCTTTAGCACCGTTATTCTTGAGAGCAGTACATATATACAATGTTGCTCAGAGGCTACCTTTGACAAAATAGCTGAATGAAATCCAACTATATGCAGTCCTAGTTGTGAAAAGGGTGTCCAGGACTGCCCAGATGGGCCATTCTATCTATCTTCACACATTCCTGATGCCGGTCATGTGGCGCATAGCCCCGACCCACATTTAGCGCCCATCTTCATACGAGATTGTGCGTGTCCCTATCAGAGAACTTTCTAAGGAAACTGCGACCTCACGGCGCTGGAATAAACCGAGTGCGACCGGACAATCGGCCGTCACTTGCGTAACATCATGCAACCTCGCAGGTTTGGATTTCCCGGCCTCCCATTTACTATGGTTCTCAACTGGGCCGCTCAGAGTAAGGAAACGCGAAAGAAGAGCCAACTCACGCCAGCGACGACAAACATGGCTGGCCGCGATTCAATAGATCACAGAGACGAGAACTGTTACTAATCGCGTGCTACTAGTACTGTATTCGATTTTCTGTGCTAGTTTACCCGACTACAAAATTGTTCTTAGTAAAAGGCACCGTTCCATCCGTGGTCTACCGATCGACCGCTAACTTCCCAATTTTCAAGGGAGAATTCATCCAAGTTTACCGCTTTCCCTCGAAGCAACTCCAAAGGATCGCGCGAGAGTGAATGCAAGAAGGGAGTGAATCTCACTTTTCGTAGGCGAGCGACACGAGACTCCCACCCATCCGTCCTCCTTGCTGCTACAAAATCTACAAGCGCATCAACATCGAGCTCGTTATAACCAGGGGAACATGCAAACACCTCCATGCTAGGGAGTATGGGACTCTCGACCGCGTGGCCATTGGAGGAGGATAAATCATATCGAGGAGTGAGCAATGTCATCATCTCGACTGATAGCGTGGCGTGGTTGCGTTCTGAGTATGATGACCAATCGGAATGGAGTTCCAAGCGGATGACGTTTGGGAGATGTCGTAGAGAGCGATGAAGGGCAGTGGGAGTGAGTACAGGAATGTATAACTTCGCATCGATGAGCTGATTCCCAAAGTATTGGAAGAATTGGGCGACACCGCTTTGCTCGTATTCGTGGGGTATGCATTCATAGTCAAGTCCTTGTTCAATTTCCAGCTTGCGAAGTGAAGGAAGGACGAGGTGGGAGGCGAAGCCGATCGGGATGTTGTGTGAATATGGCGTTAGAGACAACTCCTCTAGAAACGGTAGGGTGATGGACTCGGAGGCAAAGAATGGAGGATCGAGATCCAGAGGGATTCTGCAGGTGATCAAGTTTGAACATAAGCTGAGTAACTTGAACGCCTCGCTTGCACCGAAGTGAGCAGACGGTGCTACCGTACGATCACACCCTTCGAATGCGAGGTGGGTAAGGGAGGTCCAATTCATAGCCATTTTGGTGATATCTTGCGTTACTCGGTTGAGGTCCAGCGCACGGATTGAATCGTGCATGAGGATTGATGGTTTTCCCTGCATCCAGTCCGTTTGCCATGGCTCTAATGGATTCTGGGGCATCCCTGGTCCAGATCGAAGCGGAAAGACGCGAATATTGAGCTCAACGTTCTGTAAGATTGAGTTGTCCGTAGGCTGGATGAGAAGTAACCGACGGAGAGGTGTATCAACAAAAGGAATCGTGATCGAAAATAGTGCTCCCTTCCATTGTACAGCTGATTCCAACAGGAGATCCACGAGGCCCTCCAGATCCCGCAGATCCTCCGCTATGTCGTCTCTATGAGGGGCTGCACTACTCTCTGGAAATAGACACCTGTGGCAGTCGTCTATCACCTTTATACATAGCGGGTAGCCCGCAGATCGTGCAATGCACGTCCTCGCCATTGATTCAAGCTTTCTAAGCTGGGTCTTCCAGTCACTCCTGACGTTTGCCCATGGAATGCGGGGTAGAAGAAAGGAAGGGCAGCAGGACGGATATGAGGGAATATGGATATCGATATTTCGCCAAAGGGGTTTTGTACCGATAGAGAGAGCCCTCCAATGTTTGCAAACGTGGCTGAACTTCATGGCCGAGGAGATACGGAATGGCACTAACGCCATGCGACTTTGATTGGGCTCATCGCCACCCTGGTCGGGCTCGGCAGCAGTGAGGAGGATGAAGGCCAGAACATCATCTGGCACTCGTCTGATAGGCGACAATAGAGCGAAGTGGTCTTCGATAAACTCCCGTTCCGCATCCCTGCCCGCCCTCAGCGTTCGCAGTTGCAATTCCAAATGCTGAACTTGGTGATCGATTTCCTTCAGGACCAACTGCCGGCTGCTGATGATCGTACGAATTTCGAGAAGTTCGATATCTGAAGGACTGTAATTGGTCTTCAAGTGTTGAGAAAATGACGAGGGCATGGGATTCCAGAGTGAGGAGGAAGTAAAAGCAAAAGGACTGGAAGGACAAATGGCGCGTCCGTGTTGCGTCCATCCTCCACGTGGGTGATGGGGAATCTTATCTTATCTCATCCAAATTATATCGGCCACAAATTGAGAACATGGTTGTGGAACAAAGGTTGAGAGATGCTACCACATAAACAGAAAGGGGGACTACTAGTTGTAGACATTGGCAACATAAAGAAAGGTATCTTGCATCGCCCACTTTCCTTGACTATCGGCAAGCTCGGTGGTTAGCATCTTGGGACTGCCGAACCTCCCGTTCCATCGCTGTAAGCCACGTATACACAGAAATCCCCGAGCACGATGATATTATCTTGGCTGTTTCCAAACGTCTGCAAAATTGTTTGGCTGCCTAAACGTTCCATCACCTTTCCCAATGGCAGCATGTACGCCGTCGTTCCTGAGTCCTACCACATCCGGGATACCATCTCCAGTCATGTCGACGAGATATCGGGAATTCTCGTGAGTCCATTCATTACCAGACTCAGGATTGAAGTAAAGCGGGACAGCCCTCCTTGCGTCCTCAAAGGTCCCATCGCAGTTAACTGCTCACGCCCTCCTTTCCGAATTCCAATCATGTCGGCGCATCCGTTACCCGTGAAGTCGGCCAAAGCCGGGGAGTGTCTGTCCACGAGCCAGTCCTGTACGTACGCGAGCGATTGGAGGACGGGCTTGGGTGGCCCAAAGGTCCCATCACCATTGCTGAGGGAAACGAAAACATACGTCCCTCCAAACGCTGCGATTTCAAGGGTGCCGTCGCCAGTTATATCCGTGAGGAACCGCAACTGCTTATCCAGCCTCGACCCCCCATCGTAGCCATAGTCATTGAGCACCCGTTTTGTTGGGGCGTAGGTACCGTCTCCATCATTCAACGCCGCATATACGCCATCCTCTCCGAGCCCGATAACGTCTGCCTTCCCAGTGCTGCGGCGGGACGAAGGACTTAAACGTCGTCAAACGGACTCTAGTCATTCTCAGATGACATCGAATTTATGAAGAGACGTGGAATGGACCGCACAAAGTCTTACACGCTCTAGATAATGATTAATTCATCAAAGCTCGAATGTTGCTTGATATTGAGTCCAACCTGTCGATCCAAGTGACAGTACTGTGACAGGAGATAGAAACGATTTTTGCGGCAGAAGGGCGAGATTTTGTCCATCGTAAATTATCTAGGCATCCAGATATGAATAGAACAGCGCGCGAAGCCCACACATTCCCTTCAGCCGGTTATACACCCCAAGAGGGCGTTGGCATCAGAACAAACTTGGGGATTATGTGGCGAGGTGACCTTCGTACGTAGCCTGAAGTCCGAGGAGAGTTGGAAATTCCGCGTTCAGCCAATACCAGTGACCATGGAGACTGAAGGCACCGAAATTATAAGATTGGAGTATGACCGGGAGGGAAGGAGTAAGAACGAGTAATAAGGACGCTGTAATTCCGTCGTTCATGGGGTAAAGAACGTTAGGCTATACATACTGCGCAAGAACGATGCCACTTCGCCGTAAAAAGGGACAGGGTGAGTGAACAGGACGGTAGAGTCCAGTACTACAGCATCCTGGTGAGTCCGCTGACAAGATCTGGCCCTTACAAGTCAATTCAATGTGAAAATCCGAGTGGCTAACAGTATACTATAGCCTTGGAGCATGAAGACATAAGGCAGCAGCAAAAAGAACGAGAGCAGCGACTGATAGTTTCGGAAAGCAAAGAAGTTGGCGTAAGTACAGCAGATAGACGTACAGCGAGCCAAGCTTCAAGAGTCGCACTAGCAGCAATCGTGAACACATAGCCTAGCGAAGGAGCCGTCATAGTAAAACCGAGAACCGAAAAGGCAAAAAGAATCCAAGTTTTCGACACTATCACTGTCACAGGAGCGGGTAGCAGGCGTAGCACGACGTTCATTTGCTGACGCATATGTAATGTCGTCTCCGAGAGTCACTGAATCGTACTCGCCAGAAGCTGGTAGATGCACGGGAATAGTAAGAGCTGAAGTTGAGGGAAATGAGTAGAGTAAAGACAGAATGAAAGGAAGAGGGCATCGGTTATACCTCCAGGATCGGCCATTTTTCCAGCAGGCTCATTCTCCGGCGAGATCGAACGAGAGAAGGTGTCAGGAGCTGAAATTTCACGAGACGCCGGTATCGAGTTCGAGTCCAACTGCAAAGGAGACGGACATTGGGGCACAGTTTTGGCATTTTCACGTCTCCCAAACATCAGTTTTCGCAGCTCGACAAACGGAGAGCTAGGCGAAAGGTCTTCGTCGACCGGAGACAGAACGGGAGAGGACGCTGGAGAAGAAGGAAAGTCGTGAAGGGTGTCGCCAGATGATGAAAGAAGGAAGTCAGACGAGGAAGACGAGATTGGCGAGGAACTGCGCATAGACAAGGCGAAATTGTCATCGAGATCCTGATCGTCGGAGAGTCGTAGGCCGGACAGAGACTCAGACGCCCAGAATGAATAGCAGTCCTGTTCGTCTTCACCCTCCTCATGTTTTACACCAATCCAATTCGTCCCACCAGCCCCGACAGCTGACGAAGATACCACAGCCTGCTCCTCCTCCTTAACCTTGACCTTCACTGGCGCCCTGGTTTTCCCCTTCGCTTTCCCCTTTCCCTTCGCCTTACCCTTCGACTTTGTTCTTGTACTCTTGATTTTCACAGCAGTTTTCACAGCAGGAGCATCNGGGGGGCGGAGGTGTAGGTGGCCTTCCTACCCCCAACTCGTACGTGTCGGATGGAATCCGAATCTTCAGCCTCTTCGCTCTCGGTCGTCGTCGATACCACCATGTATGCACAATATTCGGGTCAAGCCCTCTAGCGAGCGCCCATGCTTTTCTAGATGCTGGAGTTGGTATCCTCTTGTCGACAGCCCATATTTCCTCGAGCTCAGCGATATATATGCTTGCTAACGGGGTGGATCTCTTCAATGACCCCGACATACTTCGCCGTCGATCCTGCGCTTGCAACCTGGTTGGTGGTCTCTAAATCTTGGGTCATCACCGAGGAGACAGTCTCTATGCGCACCTTAGCCGTCTATGCAATTTGATGGTTGACAAGGGAGGGAGGGTGGAGAGAGAGGTGGCGAAAGGCGCGCTTCAGCCTTCAACTGGTGATGGCGGAGATTCAGCAGCGGAGCTCGAACCTTCCGGCGGGGACGGCCCCAGTCAGGTAGAGGTAGACTCGATCAGTTCGATGGTACGCACTCAAGATTTAATCTTATGTACGCTTACCCTCCAAATTAATTGGTGCAACTTGGAAGTGTGGGCCAGTCGATAATTTTCGAGTAGCTGCGCTGAGTGCCGCCAAAGGTGCCGGTGCCGCCCTTGAATAGAAGTATGCCATCCCACGCTAGTCCACTATATCGCCCATATTTCGCTAGGATTATTACGTGAATCAGAGACCGGACTAAGTACTGCTCAACCCATCAATCAGAATGGGATGCATTCTAAGAAAACCGGATGCAATCCATTAAAATACGGGTTTGAATCCAACCATGATCATCGACTGTCTCTGTCTTTGCGACTCCTGCCACATCTCATCAATGCTATTCCCTCGAAACGAGAGCCACAAAATCATTTTGCCAAGTCCGGATCGCGCCTTGCACTACAGAGCGCAGCGACGACGGTTATGTTGTAAGGGTACGCTGAGAAGGTACGTGTCGCACTGTAAAGCCTCCACAGGCAATACTAAGCTCAACCACGCATAGTCATAATACTCAAGAATTTAGGGAACCGACGCTTCCACAGATGAACCGACCGACCACACTATCATCAGGTTGGTTTAATTGACGAGAATGGCAACTACTGACCGATGAATAGACCCGAATGCAGCAGTGAACGACAGACATAGGACTCGAGAGTTGACAGAAACGTCCCCACGGATAACTCGAACCAATCCACCATCCAAGGCACCACCAGGTTTGTGAGGTAAACAAGAGCCAAGAGGTACTGACCAATATACACAACTTCGAGTGTAGAGGACCTCCAGAACAACGAAGACAAAGGCAAGAGACTGAAGTGGATTCAAACCGATAGATACAATTCCACTAGATACGCAGACTCGTATCGCAAGACAGGAGAGAACAACTTCCGGTACTACGGATCATTCAACGCTGCAGGCTAGTGGACGAGAGGATTTATTTAGTTAATTGGAAGTTCTTAATCCTAGATGGTGATACTCTAAGTTACCACAACGGGAGGTGATGTGGAGGCGATATAAGTGTACCGTCCTCAAGGTACACCTGCCTTCTTGATCGACCTGGCCACGTTTGACTCGAAGCTCAGCACTCGGTTACTGGCACTTGAAGAAAAATCCCTCAACATCAACACCTCTCCTACGCAGCTCTTCCATCACGTCCAAAGTCCTCAACCAGTACACGCTGCAAGTGACCCTTTTCAAACGTGCAGCCGTACGTACTCTGTCCGTGTCCCTCCTCTGCAAGTCCACTGTCCTACGCGCCTCGATAAAATCAACCAACGCCTCTTCTTCCAGTGCTCCTCCACCGAAGGTCGACGATAAGCCGAGTTCCTCCATCATTGGACAATGCAGGTACCCTCCTCGTATTTGGGAGTAATCAGGGGCATCGGATTCATCCAATCGAGGTGTGAGACTCCGGAAGAGGTCACCGTCAATCCTAGCGCAATCCCCGTAGACTGTAGCCCAGAAGGCATCGAAAAGGGTCAACGACACGACGTTCGGGAGGTTTGGGAGACATTGTAGTAAAGCGTCTTGCGTTATGGTGATGTGCTGGAACGCCACGTTCCTCAGAGTCGACCCAAAACGTTCGATGAACTCGCAGAGTCCACTATCTTCGTAATTGCGGGGGGAGCAGCTCGAACCGGAGGTACTTTGGATCGAGAGTTTGTGGAGATGGGGGAGGTTAAGAGAGGATGCGAAGTTTTTGGTAACGTGCCATGCATACGGACGAAGGGCCATTTCTTTGAGGAATCGAAGGGTGATAGGAGGAGTCAATGGGATCAACGCCGAGCCACTATCGTTCATGGCGAAGGAGCATGAAACCAGGTTGGGACATGCTTTAAGGATTTGGAGGGCTTTATTCTCGTTGAGCACTTTAGTCGAAGTCGAAGGGTATCCATGAAAGTCGAGATGCTTCAAGTTGGACCACGTCACGGGCAAGGCCATTAGATCATGGAGGATTGCCCCTTTGCGAAATACCAACGAGCATAGGGACGCAACATCAAGGATGCTGGGTTTTGGGATCATTAGGGGTGAGAGCGATTCGCTCCTCCAATTGATATCAAGTTTCACAGTTGCGAGAACCGGATCGACTTGAGAAGGGAGGGAAAGAAATCGAGCAGTGGGAAAGCTGCGTGTTTGAAATTGACCAAAGGTCATCCCCAAATCCAGTTCTTTCCATCTAAACGACGTTCGGCATAGAGTATTCACGAGCTCGGTAAGCCCCGAAAAGGCATCCTCGACATAGTACCCGCCGTTACTCGCCGATGAGAACGACCCGCCCTCGGAGACTTTGACGCGAAGCGGTGACTCTCCAGCGCGAGAGATCCAAGTCTTGAGCATTTGTTGCCGTTGTAAGAGCCTAGTATTCCAGGCCTCCCATTGGTGATGTTCTGCGTCTATCCAACCTTTCGGATACTTGGGTATGACAAGGTGTATCTGCTGCCAGAGTGCCCTGGTGGCAAGCGCGATTTCACGCCAGCGATGGCAAACATGGGCAACGACGACAACCGGATGGGATCGAGACATCGGAGGGTTGGGTGGGTCTTCATTTTCGAGAGCTGTGAGAAAGATATATGTGAGCACATCGTTGTCGATCCTGTCGATGACTGAGGCGAAGCAGTGGGTGTCGAGTTCTAGCCCAACTTGGCTTCGACGCGACTGCGCTGTCGGAAGGTCTTCAGCTCGATTCCTTGCATCGCTTTGCGTCGAAGTCGCCCGAATTTTGGTAAAAATACTAGACTT